>JARQZK010005107.1:115000-147500 GCA_030704885.1 Cynegetis impunctata | reverse complement strand
CGGCTAATTTTCCAGATAACCTTTTGGAAAATTTATGTCAAAAATACACCTTTTTTGATAAGGTGGCCATAAAAAAGTGAACTGTATGTTGTTTATAATGACAATGAAATTTGGGGCAAAATGAAAATCATGTGAGGACTATTAAATATCTTTTTGATAATGATTTGAATCTAGAATTACCCCAAGTTTATAAACTCTTATGTCTAATTGTTTCTATCCCGGTGACATCAGCTTCCGTAGAGCGCTCGTTTTCCACTCTTAAGAGAATTAAAACTTATTTACGAAATTCAATGAGCCAGGATCGTTTGAAAAATATTAGTTTGTTGTCTATTGAAAAGGAATTGGTAAAACTTTTGGCGAAAGACAAAAAATTTTATGAGGATATTATAGATCATTTTGCTAACGTTAAAGATCGCAGAATCCCGCTAATCTTCAAAAATATATAATAACTTTTTATTTGCTCTCACCAGCTGTTAAAAAATTCGTTAAGTAGGTAGGTAGGTACCTATTATGTGAAAGAAAAATTTGATGAATAGATGAATTGATTAATTGGCTGAGAAGAATTTTTGTGAATATTGTAAATAGGAGTTGTAGGTCTCAAGGTAGACACTCGAAAGTGAAAAGAAATTAATAGCTTAGGGTGCTTGTTTTACTTTGATTTTCTTTAAATTATATTGACCTTGAAATCCTAAAAATTTTCGCCTATGGTGTATTTTTAACACCTCTTGTAGCCTCCTCAAACCAAAACCTCACGAGCCGCCACTGATATATATATATATATATATATATATATATATATATATATATATATATATATATATATATATATATATAAATATTATATATATATATATATATATATATATATATATATATATATAATATATATATATATATATATATATATATATATATATATATATATATATATATATATATATATATATATATATATATATATATATATATATATATATATATATATATATATATATATATATATATATATATATATATATATATATATATATATATTTATATATATATATATATATATATATATATATATATATATATATATATATATATATATATATATATATATATATATATATATATATTATATATATATATATATATATATATATATATATATATATATATATATATATATATATATATATATATATATATATATATATATATATATATATATATATATATATATATATATATATATATATATATATATATATATATATATATATATATATATATATATATATATATATATATATATATTATATATATATATAAATTATATATATATATATATATATATATATATATATATATATATATATATATATATATATATATATATATATATATATATATATATATATATATATATATATATATATATATATATATATATATATATATATATTATATTTATATATATATATATATTTATATATATATATATATATATATATATAAGAACTTATTTTGTACATTAACATTAAGTGAGTGCAGTATTCTGTAGTTTTCCTTACCATCTAATATAAGCTGATATTTTATTAAATAGCACGTAATAATTAGTAACTGAAGACTGCCAGAAACACAAAAAATTTAATGATACAAGGTTGTTTGTTTATTTACTTTTCGATTTTTCTAAAATCCATAAATGCCATAGTGATTTTGATCTTACAAAAGGTTTGAGAAAATCACGACTTTCGTAACGTTCAGACGGGAAATTCAAATTCGATTACAGAGCCGTCTGTTAGGAATCGTAAAAAATTGTTCTTACAAAACTTTTGTACTTTTTTCCGTAGAATACGAATCTGCAATTAAAAACAGAGGTTCCCATTTGAAATTTCAAAGTTGACCCTTCTCCCTCGCCCCACAAGGGTGGAGTAAATGGAAGTGTTTTTAGCATAGGTGAAGTTCCCTCTCAAAACCATCTTTTTTTTATGAGAAACATATTTCCGTAAGATGTTTTCTTTCCGAGATTTTCAACTCAATTAAGTTGAAAAATTCACCCGGTATATATATATATATATATATATATATATATATATATATATATATATATATATATATATATATATATATATATATATATATATATATATATATATATATATATATATATGTAATTTCCTGACTTTTCGGAAATACAAATTCTTCATATTTGCTGAAATTGAATTATCTGAAATGCTTAGAGATTCGTGATGCATATGGTAAACAATGGAATGACCCTTTCTTCAAATCGATGTACCTAGCTAAAAGTGCCTAACAGTACCTACTATTTAGAATATGCGGTATGTAGATAACTCACTTGAGTAAACTTGTACCATCTATATTTATTGCAATTTTAGTTTGTTTATTATATGCACTGAAGATAGACGTCATTCAGAAGCAGGTTTTATGAATGTATTTATAATTACAATGTACTTTTAAGAGAGGTAAAAACATAGTAATTAAAATTTTTCAATAGATATATCCATAATGAACAATCATATACCTAAGTAGTAGACAATTCATCTCTTCTATATTTACAATATCCTTTTCAATATACTGACAATAAGAAAGATACTACTAGATTTACGACATTCGAAGCATTAAATAATAGGTTTGGAAATTGTCTGAGCTCAAAGGTTCCCCGGTAGGTGAATTATTGATTACAAAATATTCAAATATTTACAAAATCACTTGAACGTAAAAATATCTAACGCAAGCATTGTGGAATTTCTTTATTTATTACAGAGAAAATGTGGTATGCGTCATCACTTCAATATTACATCATTATCTAGGAATAGATAAATAGGGAAATGTTTACCTGGTTGTCTATTTTTATAGGATATTCACCCAGATAATTTAAATATAATTGTTTATGGTTATTGTTATATTATTTTGATAGCCTACAGATTATGAAGATTTCAATTTTTCGAACAATGTTTACATAAACCAAATAGGGAGAAATTAGACAAACAGAATTTAATAATATCTTAGAAAACTGTATTCTAAGTTTTTTTTTAATATTCGTACCTATACATATAGAAACAGACTGGCAAAAATACGAGTCATTTCATCATACTTCTACTTTTTCTTTATAATGTTCATTTCACTTTACAAATTTGATCATGAAATCTTCAATGTTTAAACTAAAACAAACTAATATAATTGAAGTCATAAATAAAAAAATATATTCACAGAAGAAATTATAATTTCATTGATAATATGAATGTTCTAATTGGTGTGTTTGAACTTCTAGACATTTTGTGCATCTAAGCCGCAATTGTTCATGGATGGCTTTTCTTATTGACTGGTGGTCCAGGTCTTCAAATGCTGTAGGTACTTACTCGCCTCATGCAGTATTCCATGGTGGTCATTTCGGTGTTACACGTTATTATTTAATGTTCCCCATAAATAAAAATCGAGTACTGAAAGGTCTGGGGAGCGAGGTGGCCAAAAATTTGGTGCATTATTGGCTGTCCATTGATCATAAAATGAGTTTTCCAGATAAATATTTACTAAATGGACATTATGTGGAGGTGCCCCCCATAATGCTGATAGAAAAGGTTTCGAAGATAAGCCAGGGGCAAGTTGTCTAAATAGTCAACTTCAAAATTCATGTGTTTCTGTTTCTGAGGATATGGTGTCACAAATCACATGTTCTTGAAATAACTTTATCACATTGTCCGTTAGTAATAAATAAGTTTAAATAATCTTCGTTTGTATAATTCAACCAGGGTGCCATTACGATGATTTGAAATGTCAATTACGATTGTGGCTATCCTAGATCCAATTTTTTATTGTTGATCAAACGCAAAATCGCCATATTAAAATATTGAATTGGCAATATTTTGAAAACTAAAAATTTTAGGCATACATAACTTCATACAAAGTTACCTTAATTTTTGATGCTAAATACTACACAATAAGAAAAATCGGGAATTTCCATTTGAAAAAATTGATTTTTATCAGTTTTCTCAGATCTCATTTTAGATCTTATTTTTTGAACACCATGTATGATTTGTTATCCAAATATTAAACAAAATCTATTAAAGTGAGTCTTTAACAATGTAAACAAGCCAAAGTAAGTAATAAGGGCTGCCTTATATAGTAGGGGAGCCCAAGCGGGGTTTTTGGGATTTACTCGAGCGCGGCAGAATAACATATTGGGGGAAAGCTTGCACCCTGTTGAGTATCCCCACCATACATGAACCCTCAATATGGGGGTGTTCTTCTAGGGCAGCCGATCAGATTAGTAAAAAAAAATCGATCGTTCGAAAAACTCGAGCGCGCCAGATGAAGGCAAGGTGAGTTAATTACATGCAGAAGAGTATGCATTTCACTAATCTGACGATTTGCACGTGGCATAAGGAAATAAGAGACTAAAAAAGTTGCAAAAAGAAAACGTCACCTTGACATTCTCGAGCACGGTTAAATTTGTATTTTTAATTTGAAGGAAATGTCACGATTTTTTTTGCATTTTTGAATATCGGCGATGAGTTTTGGTCTCGTACGGTCACCTCCACCATGCAAACCGGCAGATTAACTTACCTTTGTTATCAGAGACGATGTGGGGTGTATATATATAACAATTTTTTTTTTACATTTTTGAAGATCTGCATACGTTTTCCCCCCGGTGAAATGGCATAATCATATAACCTTTTTTTAAATTTTAGCATCTAATCTTCTCAATCCAAAAGGTCCCCACGACGCTCGATTAAATCTCCATTCAGCATCTCGGGCAATCTCCATTCAGCATCTCGGGCTCCCCTACTAATAGGAACAATTGATAATTATATTACGACTTGCAATCGTCATTTTTGACATAAAAACTGAAATATGTCGAAAACGCTTAGACGTAGGTATAGAACATGATGCATAAAATCTGCCTAGAATCTTGGATAGTATTCGGTAGAATTCAAAAATGTAATAGATGCCTCGGTAGCCCAGCGATAAGTTGTTATCGCTTGTAAACCGAGGATCGTGGGTTCGAGTCCCACCTTGCTCTTGGGTGTTGTGTATGTATGAAATTTAGTGGTTCAAAAATTTGATATGTTGTTGGGTAATGACTTAGGGTATGAGCAGAACGAGTAAGTCGAGGTGGAGGTGTAGCTCGCGGTCGCGGTCGATGTCGACATCCATGTTAAACAAACACATTGAGGTAAATGAGAGCGAACATAACGAGTAAGTCGCGGTAGAGGTTTAGCGCGATGCCACTAAGGATGTTTACAGCGATGCTTTTGAGAATCAAATCAGTTTGTTTTACATGGATGCTTACCGCGCGGTCTACAAGGATGCTTCGGTGCGTTCAAGGCAGTGTTGTCATCACCCTCAGCAGCTCGCATAGAAGACGTGTGGCGACATTTCGCGCTCTACAGAACTCCAGTTGCCAGCTTTTTTCTCCTTCGGTTATTAAGTTTATTTTTTGATAATTTGTGCTAAATATGAAGGGAGATCTCATAGCAATTGTGCAGATCACTCATTTCGTAATTGAATTCGTAATTATAGGAGCTTTTATTGGTTCTTCTTGAAAAGTATTTAATCATTTAATGAATTCAGACTCATTCTATTTCGAAGCTTCGTTATGTTCATGGCATTAAATATCGTTCCAATTTCAGCATTCTATTTCATTAGAAGGCTACAAGGGAAAAAGACAGACTTGTCAGTAGTCTAGTCAACAAGTGCTTTTTTGTTCAGCCTCGGAAAAATATGAGCAAGGTGCCATTCGATTCGGAATAGTATGTAGATAATAAAGTTCCGCTCGCGAAAATAGGCAACACTGGCTCGACTGAGTATTGCTGGTAAACTCCTCGTTGTGTGCGGTCGATATCGACCGAGACTTAACTAGTGGCATCCACCGCGAGATAGAGCTACACCTCCACCTCGACTTACTCGTTCTGTTCGTACCCTTAGATTCAAGCCAATTGGCCGTTCGGAACCGGCGTAAAACTGTAGGTCCCTTGAGTTAAAAAAAGTAATAATAAATAGGGTGTCCCATTTAAAATAAACTTCTCAGGGTCTATTTCCGGAATAACCGGAAATGCACAATTGATGAAAATATTTAAGGTGAATAGGTCCCGAGACATCTAGCCAGTTTCCTAAATTTCCAATTTTTCCTACATTCAGTTTCTGAGATATCGATCGATGCAGTTCCTGGTGGTCCACACTGTATATATATATATATATATATATATATATATATATATATATATATATATTTATATATATATATATATATATATATATATATATATATATATATATATATATATATATTTATATATATATATATATATATATATAATATATATATTTATATATATATATATATATATATATATATATATATATATATATATATATATATATATATATATATATATATATATATATAATCTCTTGATAATTATTAGCAATAACAGGCTGGTTGAATCTTAAAAAACTCGATTTTATTAAAGAGTTGACGTTTTACTTCGATATTCTTAATTGAAATTTCTTTGACATTTATTGATGTGAAAAAATTGAAAAAATAAGGCTGCTTTGTCTTGCTAGTTATTTATTATATACTATTCAGTCTAATATTAACATACAAAAATGTTATGATTAGATGGTAAGGGAAACCAAAGAAACCTTTACCTACGTAATGTTTGAAAATAAAAATAATAGGGTATTATTTATCTAACAACAAAGAAATGAGTCATGGGAAAACATTAAAGATGTGGAGTAAAATTATCGGTATAGTACGTTTATATGGAAGCAGCCGTTGACACGTGTTTCGGACTCTTTGGTCCTCATCAGAACGGCGTAGCAAAGCATTGGATTGAAAATTTGAAGATGAAAATAGTACAACAAACAAAATTCTCTGATACGGAAGACAATCACCCTCATTGTGGTTTATTGTTTGAACTCTCCGGTATGGGAGATTTTCCCGCGACTAATTTCTTTGTTATTGTTTATTTACTCGTTCTTAGTTCTCGCGGATAGTATTAATCGCCTCCGTGGCAAAGTTTGACCAAATCTCCCATACCGGAGAGTTCAAACAATAAACCACAATGTTTATTGTTTGAACATATGGGTGATTGTCTTCCGTATCAGAGAATTTTGTTTGTTGTACTATTTTCATCTTCAAATTTTCAATCCAATGCTTTGCTACGCCGTTCTGATGAGGACCAAAGAGTCCGAAACACGTGTCAACGGCTGCTTCCATATAAACGTACTATACCGATAATTTTACTCCACATCTTTAATGTTTTCCCATGACTCATTTCTTTGTTGTTAGATAAATAATACCCTATTATTTTTATTTTCAAACATTACGTAGGTAAAGGTTTCTTTGGTTTCCCTTACCATCTAATCATAACATTTTTGTATGTTAATATTAGACTGAATAGTATATAATAAATAACTAGCAAGACAAAGCAGCCTTATTTTTTCAATTTTTTCACATCAATAAATGTCAAAGAAATTTCAATTAAGAATATCGAAGTAAAACGTCAACTCTTTAATAAAATCGAGTTTTTTAAGATTCAACCAGCCTGTTATTGCTAATAATTATCAAGAGATTAAAAATAGATCACAGGCAACAACAATTCGAATAAATATATATATATATATATATATATATATATATATATATATATATATATATATATATATATATATATATATATATATATATATATATATATATATATATATATATATATATATATATATATATATATATATATATATTATATATATATATATATATATATATATATATATATATATATATATATATAATTGAATTTTTGAATAACTTGGTTAATGCGTAGAAGGATGACATGGTGGAATGAAAAAATGTATCTTTACTGTAGGTGCTATTTATTTTACATAGATTTACAAAGAGCAAAATGCATTGTATAATAAACATAAGGATCATACTCATTCCTATTCGCCTCGATATGGTACTTACTGGTCGGTATTTTAGAATTTATTATACATTACATATAGCATGAAGCGACTTAAACTATAGAAATTAAGGCCTTTGCTCAGTTCCACAATATTCCATCTAAAGCTGCGCTTTATAATAATTTAGTTAAACAATCATGTGGTCAATGTCTATTTAATTGTGGTAAGATCACTGTAAAGCACCTTAAAATATCAGTTTCTACATGTTTTCTATTATACCAGTGAGTTCTTCCCAACGTCTGCAAAAATAACCATGAGAATAATTTAATTAATATCTTATTACAAACAATGTTTTAATCTTAAACTGAACAAAAATATCTTGATGAAATAGATCCTTCTTAGGGTATTTAATCTTGGTACCTACTATTTAACGTCTAAAGAATTCAAGGAAAAACTAAGTCTTACAAGAGAAATAGTAAAATATAAATATGTTCACATCACACAAATAAACAAAGATTATGTACAATAACTATAACTACACTAAAAATATATCGTATCATTATTCAATACTAATAATATTTCGGAACATTTCATTCAAAAATATGCAGAAAAATAACGCCTGAAAATGTCCCAGAAGTATATATTCGTATTTTTAATCGATAAAATTCGGACAGATATATGAATAAAAAGATTTAATATTGAATTGAAATAAGTGAAGACTAGATGTGAAGATATGACACTGGTTGTGAATTAGAAAACAGTGTATGATAATTGCAAGAATATAGATATCAAAATATCATATGTATTTGGGTAACTTTAAAAAATAACGTAAGTATCAGTTGATCAGAAATTTCACACTTCACTATTCAAAAAAAGGCCTGATGAGTAAAATTCAATGAATGTAAAGAAACTTTTTTTAATACAGTTGTTCTGAACATTAAATGAACCTTTGGAATGATGAAGAATTTTTTCTTCAAAGCAGAAATGTAAAATTTTTGATGCAAACATTAGGGATGTCATAACAGTTATCTTTGTCTTAATTATTAAGTTCATTAGTTGCCTAAATAGGACTATAGGTACACAGTTTTTACACATGTCGAGTCCATGTCATTCAAGATTGTCTATTATTGGAAAATTTAATCATTTTTAAACCTAACAATTATATTAACTTCAATTTTCAACAATAAGTTCTAATCACAGAACTACTTCAAAGTCAAAATGTGAAGTTGCGTCTTCAATTTCGAATAATTCAATAAACAAGTAATTTAATAGTTTGATTGATGATTGAAAAGTGTTTCCGATGCATAATTTCTTCACTAAATTCCTAAGGTAGTGTAAAATACTTTGGTTTTAAATGATTTGTTGCTTCAAAGCACATGGAAGAAATTTTTTCATTATAAAAGAAATTCGGCTTTTCACAGCCTGTAAATGTATAAGTATAGAAGTCCTATACTGCCGAGAAGAAGTGATCCTGATGCGCAGCTGGGCGCATTTGAATTTGTAGATTCTGAAAATAAATCAAGGTTAATCATATGAACAAGAAGAAGTCAATATAAAATACAAAATATATTGTATTTATTTTTTCAGCGACATTAAAATACAAAATATGTTTAGAACCAGAGGCGTAGCCAGCGGGGGGGTCTGGACCCCCCAGACGTTTCGGGCCGTAGAAAAATTGTACTTGCCAATAGCAATACCAGGATTGTGCTGAACAAATTGAGATACCTTTAATAAGTAATAAGCATTGCGCTGAAAATATTCAACTGTAGATAAATTTATTAATTTCAACTTGCACATTCAATATTTTTTTAAATGCTGGCTTATTAGTCATTATAGAGGGTTAATTAGAAGTTTGTTGTTAATCCCTAATTTTAAGACATCCTGTGGAATAATTTCTGATCAATTTTTGTTAAAGACCATTCCTTTCCAACATTTTGTGTTTTGGTTTTCATGCCTTTAAGTGCACTAGTTCATTTTTAAGAACCAACTGAAGTTGTCGTCAACAGTTTACTTTGAGAAATCTAATTGTTGATTGAAGAGGTGGCTCTTCTCGTTGTTGCCCTAGTGTCAGTTTGGCAGTGAGAGACCTAAAAGATCTCCAACCATTGGTTTGAGTGCGGAAAATTGCGCAAAAGCTGTTGGTCTTGTTGAAGATGGACGTAATAATGAATATATTGAGGAGATATTAAGCAAGTACCTTGTCCCTTTTATTGGATTTATCGGCGATTCATCCTGATATAGGATAATGTTCGGCGTCATACAACAATTTGTGTCACACAATACCTCGCGGAAGTATGTAGGTATTAACAAAATAAACTGGCCATCATGTTCGCCTGATCTCAACACCATAAAGCATGTATGGGACATGCTTGCTAGGTGAGTCAGAGATCGCAAAATAGCTCCGGCTACGATAAATGAACTTAGTTCAGCAATTCAGGATGACTGAAATATTGCTAAAAATGCTATTCGTTACCTAATTGACAGTATGAACCGACTTATGCAGGCTGTAATAAGAGCTTATATAGGTGGTAATACAAAATATTAAGCTGATTTTGTTGTAAAAAGTACGTTTCTTCAGGTTATTTAAATTACAGTTGAGTTAGTTTGTTTTGAAGTTTGATTTATAATTTAAATTGAATAAGTTTGCATAAATAAATTTTACAATAATTGTTTCTTATTATTATATTATATAGATATAGATATATATATATATATATATATATATATATATATATATATATATATATATATATATATATATTTAAATATATATATATATATATATATATATATATATATATATATATATATATATATATATATATATATATATATATACAGATATATATATATATATATATATATATATATATATATATATATATATATATATATATATATATTTTATATATTATGTAACAGTCGCTGCCCCCCCAAAAAAAATCCTGTCTACGCCATTGTTTAGAACACCAATTATATACGATCAAACTGGGATCTCATTTGTTTGCTTCTAAGGCACAAAGACAAAAGCAACCAGGTAAAAAAAATATCCGTCATCTATCTTTGATTTGTATCAAATTCCTAAGCCAACCAATAAACTGCATCTTTTGGAAATCGGTGTTAATTCCAATTTAAACTGGCATGAACATATCTCCACCATGGCTGAGTTAGCTACACAAAAGCTTAATTATCTGTTTCGTGCTGAAAATATGTAGTCTAAGTAGCTATTGTTGCCTTATAAGTAGGCTTGCCATACGTCCCGCTATTTTGCTATTGTCCCGGTTTCCCGGAAAACTGCTGTAAGATGTAAAAATTAATGAACAATGGCTGTAAGTAGTTCAATCATAACAACAGACCTATGAGAAGGTTGAGCGCTACCTAGTGGAGAGGTGCACAATATCACTTTATCGGGCAGAGGGACGTGAGCGCTTTGTTTTGCAAGAAAATATGAACATTGTCAACTTATTAATTGATAGTTTTTTTAGTTTGACAAAAATAGTTAATTTATAATTGGTTTTTTAGTTAGAAAAAATTTATAGTTTTACAAAAAATAACATCTATTAATTGTTCAATCGAACAATTTTATGAATTATTTTAAATTTTATATTACTAACACTTCTTTCTAGATGGTAGATCAGAAAAAGTTGTCATTAAAAGGAAAGATATATATTTTTAAGTAGCAAAATTTCCATTTTGATTTTCAAAAAGTATTTTTTGCTACTAATTTCTAAATAATTTCTCATGTTATTGTGTCCCGGTTTCACTCCCAAAAATATGGCAAGCCTACTTATAAGACACAAGTTCTTCCAGCATTGTAATACTGCAATCATGCTTGGAGTTCCGCACCTAAGCACTCTTGCTTCTGCTTGACTCAATTCAAAACAGAGTAAAGAGACAAATAGTTGATTCATCATTCACCGATATGCTTTATTCTCTCGAACATAGGAGGAAGGTTGCAGACTTGTGTCTCTTTTCATTTATCAAGGAAAGTGACTGGAGCCATTGCCTCTATTATTTCACCAAGAGGTCAATTCACTGTTCACACAAGGTATGAAGAGAATACACACCAATCTGCCATGCACATCGTAACAGTCAGAACATAGGTATATCAGAGAGAGTTTCTGAACTGAACCGAAAATCTATGAAACGCTCTGCCCTCAGAAGTGTTTTCGATTTGTTTAAATCCTGCATAAACAGCCATTCAAACAAATCTCGAGGCGCTTAAGGCGTGTGATCGGTTGTCGCTTTTTCAGAGACTTGCTTATAAAAAAAATGAAACTGCGCAATTCATTTAAATTATGTCATTTTCACATTTGAAAAATTTTGAAAATTTATGTTCAACTCTGTCAAAAAAATCATTAAAAACATTCAATAAATATATAGGAGTATAATCCATCATTCCCTGTAATAAAATTGTTGTGATAACTTTGTTTAGTATATGATATATCTACAACATTGGACAAGATACGATTGAAAATATATACACTTAAAAAATAAACTTTAAAATAAAACCCATTTGGCCAAATGTGTTTTATTTTAAACTTTAAACTTTATTTTTTATGATGTTTCACCAAGTGATGTGCGAGAATTCAATCTCAGTTATATACACTTGAGTATCTTCATCACTTTCGAAAATGTTTAGTAATAGTAACCTGAATGTCATACTATGAAACAAGCATTGAGTGTATATTTAACAAAAAAAAAATGTATTACCTCCTACTGACTCTTTCTCAGATTGTTGTGCTAAAGCTACATCTTGTGGTGTTGTTGGGTTTTCTGTGCAGATAATAAAATATATGAAAATGTATCAAAAAATAAATAAAACATAAAAAAATCTGAATCATGCAATGACTTAAAACGGTATTAGTACATGTTTTTTCAATTCATTTCCCTTATTATTTCTAATGTGATTTGATTAACGTTATATAATTTGTAACCGAGTAACAAGTAAGCCATGAGATAGATATGAATTATTGAAACTTTTGAGCTATTTTATGATGGAGAGAATATATGATATGAATTCATAATCAATGTAAATATAATCTGGCTAAGTACTCCTTTTTTTATTAGGAATCAAAGAATATGAAGTTATGCATTTTGATAGAACTATCAGAACTGAATAGATCTCCAAATGAACTTATTCTGCTGTTGTTAATTGATGGTTCATCGTAATGAAGCACTATGACTATATTTTCTATTCATTAACTATCAACAATATTTTCGATCGTATATATTTTAGTCATCGTGTTTCTTTATGAATAGATGATTACTGAAAAAAGTAATTGAATTTGTTAAGAAAGTACTCATGAAGGAGGTTCGCCTCCGAAACGTTTAGAGAATATAATTTAAGGAAAACTTTTAATTGAATTATTGATCAGAAAAACCTGTAACTTCCAAGCTTTTCATTTAGCGTTCACGCTCAGATAATCGCTCATATCTGTCTGTGTCCATTGTACTTTCACAAACTTTCAGAATTGAAACGAATTTTGCATGTTGTCCATCTTATGTGGATTATTTCGTTACCCAACCAGTTTGGTACAATACGGGCAAAATGTGGGCCAGCATTATCATGCATTAGGTGGAAATTTTGTCCAATAGCACCAGCAAGTGGGCGAATGACAGTTTAGATAGTATCCAAATATTTCTGACTTATCAAGAAGCTATTTGGGAGAATGAGCTCAGTTCTTTCGCCTTATACAAGTTCTGGTTCCCTGTGTATGCGTACATGTTCTGCACATGTCTTAAGGGTTCCTCAATTCCGGATTATCTCCGCAATCTCTTCCGACAAGAATCTGGATGAAATCCAAATCTGGAGTTGTCAGTAGATAAAAATGTAGTTCACTAATTTCTATCCCAATTCTGATATTATTGACATCAGCTCAATCTTGCGGTGCAATCTAGCAACAGGTGGACATTTGAGTGGTCGATGACTATGAAGTTAGGCTTCATGGAGATTCCTCACTGCACTACTGCCAATCGTCACATGTGACCTCTCTAATTCAATAACCGACTCAGGTGCTGTGATTGTCAGTTGCACTCTAGTAATTACAATTGAGAAACGGTCTTGAGCTGCGGTTGAAGAGCGACGACGTACTGTATGATGCTCGGCTGGTCATCCAGGTTCTCTAAGCCGATGCAAAAATCAACTCAAGAAGGTTTGAGAGATATGCTCAGCAACTTGAATTTGCAGCACACCAGCTTGAAGGAGGCCCTGTGCTCTATTCTTCTCGTCCAAAGTTAAATGTTATCGTTTCATGGTAAGTATTTCTAACATATCTACTAAGCAAGAGCTGTATGAAAAGAATGAAATCGAAATTGAAGAAAACATGAATATTTCAGATTTATCGTCACTCATGAAAAAATTTGAATAACTTTTATTGTTATCTGCAAGTTATGTAGCAAACGAAAATGTCACTGAATGATTCAGACTTATTGAATAATCAAAGTATACAACGCAAAATAACCACTGAAAACACATGGTTCCACCCAGCAATATTTCAACATATCAAATGAATAAAGACTATCATCAACATGATGCCTATATTATCAATCATATATATATGATCAAATATATATGTATCAATACTACGTAATTATATTTTCATTGAAACACACATAAGTAAAAACTTGTTAAATTGAAGTAACTATTTATAGTTCAGATACTAATTGTTTATTATTAAAGAAGGCTTGTTGATTTTAGATGGAATAATAAAATGGATAATTGATGATGAAATAACGTTCGATTATATAATTAGAGTGTTAATTCTCATGTTTTCAATGATTAAGTGGCTATTTCTGACTGGACGTTGAATTACATATGTATACCTTTATTATTGTGGTGTTTATGTTGTTTTTTGTTGCCATGCTTGCCATGATGTGCGTTTTCTAAAAAGAACAAAGCGTAACAAAAAAAAATTAGTGTGATACTGATTAATAAAAAAGGAAATCAGTGCATTAGTATGTTTTCAATTGATGTCAAATAAATGTTAGTCACAAAAATAAAATATCTCGGTAGACCAACTGGAGCAAATTGAACAGATGAGATTTTTTGTCGCTGACTAAGAATTCTAGGTTACTACGATTAATAATAAAGTACAATGCATTTGCATAATGTCAAATAGCGCCATCTCACAAAAGTTTAATGTATCAGTTGATTATCATCCACCGGCAACAATATAAGTACCTACCTACCTACCACAAAAATTTACGGGATGGCGTTATATGAAATTGCCAACATGAGAGCGGCCAGGAGACCGCTTATCATAAAAAAATATGTGAAATTGTCAAAGCCGTTTCCAAGAAATCCAAGATATATATATATATATATATATATATATATATATATATATATATATATATATATATATATATATATATAATAAAGTATAAACTTTAAAATAAAAACACTTGGCTTATGTTTCACAATATAAAAAATATTTAGATACTGTATTTAGCAGTAATAAAAAGTCGACATGTTTCGAGTTATGAACTCATTATCAAGACTGACTACAGGAGAGTATTGCATCGTAATTTATAAAACAGACAAAAGCAAAGGTGATACCTGAAAATCAATTTGTTCGTTTACAAGGGGTAATCGACTATTATGGGCGGAACTTATCTCGAGAATTTCAAGAAGGTCAAGGCGTTTACCCTTGTTACCTGAAAGTAACAATTAGGTTTTGTTGAAATCCAGGAAGTGATTGAATTTTATACAATGCTCAGAGAAGCCAGTGGTATTTTTGTTTTGTAAAATTGACTTTTTATGTTCTTCAACACGAATATTTATATTCCTTCCTGTCTGTCCAATATAGAAAGCAGGACATTCGTCGCAAAATATTTTGTAAATACCACTGTTTTCTCCGATGTTAGATTTTTCTTTATTATTGACCAAGAATGACTTCAAGTTTCTTTTATTTGTACAAATTGTTGGGGAAGTATTTTTGTTCTTCATTAATAGTTTGCGTGGGGTATATTGAATGCAACAGATACTTAATTCGTTTTTTCCCAATGAGCTTATCGATAAGACTTTCATTGTAACCGTTATTGATGGCTAATAATTTAATTGTATTAACTTCAGTTTGAAAATTTGTTTCCAATAATGGAATCGTGAACAACCTATGTATGAACGAATGAAAAGCACTGAGTTTTATTTTAATGTGTTGGTTACTGTCGCTGTGAATTAAAGTATCTGTGAAGGTTGGTTTTCTATAAATGTTGAAAGTAAGAGAATTCAAATTCCTAGCAATCTGAACGTCTACGAAATTCAAGGTACCGTTTTCGTTTTCTACTTCTTTTGTAAATTGAATCGAGTTGTAGAAAGTATTTATATATTTAAGGAAATTATCTAACTGCCTATCTGTACCTGTCCAAATACAAAAAATATCATCTACATAACGCCTCCATAATAAAACGTTAGTAATTAAATTATTATCAGCATTGAAAATTTTTTCTTCTAAGTTATTCATGAAAATTTCACTCAACAAAGGCGATAACGGTGATCCCATGGGCAATCCGTCTTCTTGTTTGTATATTATATTATTAAATTTGAAATAACTCTGTTTCAAACATAAGTTTAAGGCAGACATTTTTTCGTTGACTGCTTGAGTTGTTAAATTTGGGTTCATCTCTAGATATCGCTTAACAATATTTTTAACTTCTTGAGTTGACGTGGAAGGAAATAAGTTGATAACGTCAAATGAAATTAATTTAGCATTTAAAGGAATTTTGATAATCTTAAAATGATTAACTAACTGAATAGAATATATATATTTTATATTGTGAAACATAAGCCAAGTGTTTTTATTTTAAAGTTTATACTTTATTCTTTATGATGTTTCACCAAGTGATGTGCGAGAATTCAATCTCAGTTATATATATATATATATATATATATATATATATATATATATATATATATATATATATATATATATATATATATATATATATATATATATATATATATATATATATATATATATATATATATATATATATATATATATATATATATATATATATATATATATATATATATATATATATATATATATATATATATATATATATATATTGCTCGTTTAAATATATGATTCCGAAGTAAATTCTGAATTTTCTATATTTCTTATAGGATAGAATATGTATTTCCTCTGTAACAATCAATTTAGTTTCAAGCTTTACTAACCATATGGAGGAAAATATATTAAAAATATGAAATTAATTTACAAAAATTGTGTCCCATGCTACATTTATATTAATTCGCTGTGATGGTTCATTTTGTGTAAAATTTTCTCTTTACTTCAAAAATTAGAGTTTCATTTAAAATGCTGATTTATATGATCCTTAAAATGTCGTTAAATGTCAATATTGTCAAATTTGAATTGATTTCAAATTCATTGAGAAGAAAGCTTGAATGCAGTGAAATGTATACAATGGGTGAACATATTGACTGGACATTTTCAATAAAATCAATAAAATGATTTGTCATGGATTAGTAATATGTTTCAAGAATATCACTGCAACAAATCGAAATATCTGGACAATTCAAATCAATTTTCAGGTTGATTATATCTACGTAGTTATAGGTTTCAAAATTGAAAAATGAGTTAAGGCGCAAACACATTATAGAAACGTGATACAACCCGACAAAACGCGACGCGTGTTGAAAAAAAACAAATCCTAGTAATTTCTATGACCAGAATCACACTATGAACTCCTGACGTCATGCGATACAGGCACACGCTACCTGATCTAGTCGACGTGTTGGGCGCTGTATGTTTCTAGGTGACAACCGATGTCACTCGAGAATTGTCAAATAAAGCGTACGTTCATACGTGGATACCCTATAATTTACTGAATTTTCGCAGAAATTTGACAAAAATGAACGAAGAACAATTCATTGCTTGTGTGTTGTGTGGCATCATATGTTGGTAAGTGCACATTATACATCAGGTGTCAACACGTTTTGTCGCGTCTCGTTTCAATAATGTGTTTCAGCCTATAACCTACTAAATATATGTTGCTTCTGACAAGAACGTGGATATACAATTTAGTTTGCTTTCAAATAATGTACATAACTTATTGGCTACCAAAAAAGGCAAATGCTAAAGGACAAAGATTACGTGTTTCATAATCCTTCCTTAAGTATTTCTGACTCCAGTATGATAGATGTTATGCGCCCTGAGCTATTGCTCAGTATCGGCTACCAAGTCACCAAGATATTTTATATTCGTGAGAAGCATATAGGTACCCATAATCGATTTCTTACCTCCTTCCACAATAGTTATATCAGAGTAATCTGACCAGCCGTGTCGATTTTGAGACCTGCACCTCGTTTCGTAAGTTCCTTCTCCTAGATCAGTCAGGGTATATTTGATCACATATACTCCATCTTCTTCACCATGGACGGTTGGCTTAACAGTTTTCCATTCTGTTTCCTTTGGAAAAATAACTGTTAGCTATTCAGACTACATGGTGAATATAAATATCAAGAATCGTCAAAAGGTTTGATAATGTCAAAATATTTTTTGAAAAATTAATTCTATTTTTAGATAGATTTCCGATTTACTTTTTGCTATGGGTGAATCTTTGGAGGAGTTATATTCTGGATCAAGTTTCAATCGGTTGAAAGCTTTTGGATAACAAATACCAGTTAAATGATTCATATAGAAGAAGAAATAGACGACTTCATAAAATTAGAAAAAACATTCAAAAATGCAAATAAATTTTGAAAAGTTATAAGCTTCATTTTATATTATTTTAACACATTTTAATACCTTAAAGATAAAATTCAGAAGTCACTTTCTCATACAAAATTAATAATTTCAAACCTCAGTAGATTTTTTGGATGAACTGTAACTAAAACTACCTATTTTACAATTTGCTGAGGCACTGAAAGATTCACAAGGGTTTTCATGATGTACGTATATAGATGAAGTTATTAGTTGATCTATTACACATCTTATTTAACATCCTTCTGCTCATTTAATGGAAAATTAGATCATTTGAAATAAATTTATTGAATAATATTATATTAATATTTTACAGAACACTTAAAATACTGTTAAATACATTTTGCTTACCCCTCTTTTCCTATACTGCAATTCATGCTCTTTTATAGGTGTTTTAGATTCAACTTTCCATGTCAATACCAAGTCTCGGGTATGTTTGTCCGGCTTAATAAATTCGAGAACTGCGGGGGTTTTTACCAAACTGATCGATTTTTCAACTGTCCCCAAGTAGTTTTTGGCCAGGCAAACATATTTTCCGAAATCAGACTCCTGTAGACCCTTTAGGATAAGAATGTGGTCATCTCCATCATTATGCAATAGTACGTGGTCACTGGATTTCAAGTTAATTTTATTTCTGAGCCAAATAACTGTTGCAGTTGGCTTGGCCTTCACTGTACATTTCAGTTCTGTGTCCATATCTTTGTCAGAATTCACAATGATTTTTTCAATGCTCACAATTGGTGGATCTGAAAACGTAAAGTTCAATTAATGTTTCTGAGAAATTATTCGAAATATTCTAAAATTTCATACGATTCTAGCAAATGAATATCATTATCTTAAAACATCAAAAAAAGGAAAAGAGGAAAAATAACTTTGCAGTGAAGAAAAATGAAGTTAAATAGGAGCAGGGAGACAGAAATTCCCAGAATTTTAAAGTGAAGGCCATTAAAATTAATGGTGATTAGCATCCAGAGGCTATGGTAAAGTAAATGAAACGAGAAGTGTTCTTCGACTTCTACTGCAATGGGGCTGTTGGACAGCTCCAAAATAGAAGCTGATAAGATTTTCCAACTTCTATCGATTGACATAAAATCTTTCTGTCGGAAAAATTATTCTGAAAGTGATACACGGCTTCCATCTTTTCTCCATTCCAAGTAAATGGTATAACTGTATGGAAGGAGCGAAGTATTTTCTGATCATGCAATGGCCTAAAAACTAACCTATATATTATAATAACGTATATACATATACACTTAATAGACTCTCAAAACCAAAAGGATAAACAAAATGTTCCTATAACCAAATTGGTATTCTCATGAAGAATATGAGAACAACTCTTGAGCAGGAACTCTTCCACTCTTCTATTCCATTTCTTATTGTTTAAAATCTTATTAAAAACAAACCTTCAGTGTACTGAAATACAGTTCTTAACTCAATCTGCCCGATGATGGTCTAGTGACCGAAATTGCAATAGCACTTTTCAAAGTATTTTTATGATAATAAACGTAGTAAATTCTAGTTTTGTTTTTGTTCATCGTACTGAAATTTAATGAGACTCATGGATTTTTTTTATGTCGTAGAACTAATCAGCTGAAAGGGGGCGAGTACATTACGAATCTTCAGAATAAGTGATCGAGGAAGTAAGTTTGCATGATAAATAGAAATTCTGTTAAATAGAGCAGTATAAGGAACTTCCACTAAGTATTCTTCAAGCTTACTCATGTGTTTATGCGCCGATTTTTGTCGGTGTTCAGTGCATATATTTTGATTTTGGCTACACGAGGTGTTATGTAACGGTGGACCGTGGTAATAAAACATGGAGAAAGATAGCAAGGCGTGAGATAGCCGGCCAAAGGTCGGATGTATTAGGATGAAGCAGATTACCTAGAGCAGGGAGAGTTTGCGGAACTATCTAGCTCTCTATGTACCACCTCAGTTGTCCAACTATTGCTGATGCACTGTGGAGCATTAGACCATAGGACATAAGCACTATTCGTACAGCCTAACATGCAACCCGAAAGCTACAAAAACTAACTGAGGAATATAAACAAATTCGAAATTCTACCGACAGCGATTAGACCTTAGACCAGAAATATACATCCGAGAATAGGGAGAAAATAAAGAGATTCACAATGTATTGGAAGAAACTGAGTATGATTTTTCAACAAGATACAAAATATCACCTCTTTGAAATAGTTTTCACATTTATTTCGCGGTTGTTTTGGCCGCATTATGTATCTTCAGCTTAATCATTATATTATTATTTTGGAAAAAAAGGAAGAAGTGAATTTATTCAGACACATAATAAGTTGTAAGAAATCGTTAAGATAAAATTTCATTCAGTGTAAATTTTCTCATTAAACACTATAAATAATTTTTAGTACTTACGAGTCAGTTCAATGTTGATGTAACTCAATGCAGGTTGTCCTATGTTATTATCAGCAAAACACAGGTATCTACCTTCATCTTTACGACTGATGTTCTGAATTGTCAGTTTATTTCCAGTTATACCAATTCGTTCGTTAGCCACTTTACCCTCTTTGACGGTCTCTTTATGCCACGATATAACAGGTTCAGGATATCCTTTAGCGTGACATGTCAAAACCAGATCTTGTCCTACTGAGAGCTGTTGAAATAAAGAGATGAATGAAACAAAACATATTTGATACATGCAAGGACCGTATTCATCGAAGAAAAAGTTTTATTTCTGAACAAATTTGAAGGAATAGTTTATATATTAAGGTATTGCATGAACAGAATGAAGATTCTGTGAAGAAAATGCTGTTCTTGTGACACAATCATTGTGATTTGGATTCGAAGAAAAAGACATTTGTTGTAAATAAATGTTGATGACAACGTTACCTTTGGGAAAGTGAAGTGGACAAATATTATTAAATCATCTTTTTGCGACTGAGTGCGATTATTTGATCTACTATTTTTTGAATCAATCAAATTAATAATCATAAAAAATGAACCAATAAATAATTTATTAATTGAGTTAATTGAGGGACTATATATTTCTTTCTAAGACTTAATAGTTAACTCTAGTGAAAAACTAGAGTCAATCAATTCTTTCGCATTATAATTTCAATAATATTAACAATTCTTTAGACCAATTTATAAACAACAAGAAATCAAAATCGGATAAACTCTCAAAATCGGGTGTCTATAAATTATCAAGTGGTAATTTCGGAAAAAGAATTTAAGAACGCTGCTCCGTAGACAATAAGAGAGATTCTAATTATTCCAATCATGCTAGATGAGAACCATTCATTCAATAAAGATTTCCATATTTTACATAGAGAGAATAAAGGATTGAAATCAAACTTTTGGGAAGCCCCAGAAATCAACAGGTATAAGAATTCAGATATATTATGAACAAATTGACTTAAATCATTCTCCACTGCTGAATATATTTAATACCTGATGTAGTTTGAGCTAGTTTTCTGGGAGGATTACCTACCCTCCAGCCTAATTTAATTTCTTGTTGTAATTGTTTTTCACTAGATACTAAAAATTTTATGTAAAACTAAGATACTAAGATTTCAGTAGTTCATTCTATCTTAAGAAGTTTAATATAAAATTTTCTAGAATCTT
The DNA here is from genome assembly GCA_030704885.1 of Cynegetis impunctata. Taxonomy (NCBI): domain Eukaryota; kingdom Metazoa; phylum Arthropoda; class Insecta; order Coleoptera; family Coccinellidae; genus Cynegetis; species Cynegetis impunctata. The sequence continues at coordinate 125,259 of JARQZK010005107.1, read as the reverse complement.
TGCAGATCATAAAATTCAAATGATTATGTCTTTTCCTCAATGGTAATTTAGAACTAACAAGTAGTCAAATTATTCATTGATGAGGCCCATACCTATTTATATTCATAATGAAACAATATTGATGACAATTTTCAAAATATATTCGTTAAAAATATCAGTGTTTAGCTAGCATTTAACGAAGAAGTAGTATTTTGATACGAAAATCATGCCTTTTTAACAACTATAATTGAAAATTGTTATCAATATAGTTTCATTATAACAAATAATTCCTTATTAATTTTTTTCAACAATATACTTTCTGATAGTGGTTCCGTTTTAATTGAGGTCTTATATAAACGTATCTGAAGTCTCTATCTGCAGAATTTTACCATCTTTTAGCCACCATCTTACGAAGAAGTAGTACTCCGAAAAGCATTATTAAAAAATTTATGTAATATTTGTAATCAATAGTGTTTCGATAAAATTCTTCACCAGAGTATTTTCTGTTTTGCATTTGGTATTTCATAGTGACTTTCGCTGTTCCGATAATTTTTTTAGGGTTCCGTACCTCCAAAGGAAAAAATGGAACCCTTATAGGATCACTTTGTTGTTCGTCCGTCCGTTTGTCTGTCAATACCCTTGCACGAAGCAACATCTTATAGCACAGATAAAGGAAAAATTGCGAAAACCCTAAATTTTTAGTTACATCATGTAATAAAAATATACTATCTTGTCCGTCCGTCTGTCTATTAATACCCTTTTTCTCAGGAACGCGCGGAGGTATCAAGCTGGAATTTATATCAAATACTCAGGTCTATTGGAGCTGTGAAAAAGTCAAACTTCTAAGCCAACGCAATCAAAAGATACAGCCGTTTATGCCTCAAATTTCCGCAAATTTTCGACACGCAAGGGAATCAAAACCTACAGGGTACTTCCCGTGAACTCTGAATTGTGAAATTTCGTACGAAGCAACGTCTTATAGCACAGATAAAGGAAACCGTAAATTTTCAGTTACATCATATAATAAAAAAAATTTTGTACGGAACCCTCGTTGCGCTTGTCCGACTCTCACTTGGCCGGTTTTTTTTATTTAAAAAATATTCCACTATTTTAGGTTTCATACCTCTACTACTTACCACTGTCTGGTTATCTTTGGAATGCAATTCAACCACAGAAGGTGGAACTTTCACTCTCAGTGTATGTGTTATGGATACTTCGTTCGTTTTGCTTTTAACAGAAACACATTTGTATTGCCCGTCGTCTTCAGCTGTAATGTCAGAAACACGAAGTGAATTGTCATCCATGTACTTATTGTTACTCTTCGCACTCATTGGAACAGTTCCTTGAAACAGGATAGCATCATCTTTGTACCAAATAATGACGCCGTCATCTGAAATCGGATACACTGTTATAACAAAAATACAATTTCAACAGATGTATGTAGTTAGAACAAACTTGTTGGCCGAAGCCGTTCATTTGAAATTCTTGAATAATTTATATTTATTTTGGATGTACCTTCTAAGTAGAGTAAGAACCTTTTACAGACATTTGTTGAATTTTGAAAATTATCACAAGTATTTTTTTATCACTGTAAATTTTTTTTGTGAACATAGGAGTTTCTATTACAACAAGAGTTCTTTACTAACAATTCTTGAGGAAGGTAATGTTTCTTGCGGTTACTCGGAGATGGCGCTGCGGTCTTCATATATCACAGAATAACCGTTATTGAAAATAAATAGCGAACAAGAGAACGTTCAGCGATTCACTCCATCCCAAGTATGAAGTACTACTCAGACCAAATTAGGTCGAAATGTTTCTATTATTCGCCTTTATTGCATAAGGAACTATGGAATTTTGGTATTTGGTCACATATAGCCAACCCTTATGGAAAAATTATTATTATTTGATCATTTTCATTTACCGAATGATTTATGTAAATAGTTGATGGAATCCGTCGTTACTACGTGATAATTTAACATAATGAACAAAGCTAAATTTGAATTTACTACGTTTATTATCACAAAGTTTCGTTGTAAGATCTTCTGCAGAAACACTAAAATCATCGGGCAGATTGAGTTAAGAACAATATATAATTATATCCCGGGAATTATTGCAGGTACCTATCGAGGAACATATTCACGAAGGGCTAATCGTTTTCCCAAATTTTACAATACAATGTTCTTAGGGAATGGACACTAATATAGGGAATATGCAAATCTCGGTTCTCAGCAGATATATTTCGGCCATTATTTGAGTTTAGAAATTTCTAATGATATAAGGGGCGAGTTCTTTCGGTAATTTGTGCATGATTTGAAAATTATCTATTTGTGGAAATGGGTGGTGGTTTTCACGGAAACTTGACACGGACGGATTTTTGCGATCTGTGTGTTTTATTTAAGTGAATAATATCTCAGTTTAATAGTCAACTCAACTTAGATAATAAGTTTAATTTTTTTTGACTTCTCGTTGTTTTGTTGAATAAAAATCCTGAGAGTTTTGTCTTAGGTTTGAAAGCAATTTTAATATTACATTTAGAAGAGAAGACTGGTTGTTTCTTTCATTTGTTATTTGATAGATTTTCGTACGGTCAAAATTTACATCTTTACATAGTTTATTAAAAGAAGAAGTTGCTGAAGTCATACTAAATGTAATATTAAAATTGCTTTCAAACCTAAGACAAAACTCTCAGGATTTTTATTCAATGCCAAAGATATACTTCAAATTTGAAAGTTCAGGAGTTTATAAGTTTTTTTTTCTAAAGGAGTATATTTTTTTCGATCGTTCAATTTATTCAAAAACAATCTTTTTTGAAAAATAAAACGCAAATAGTTCCGCCTTTCACAGTATTGTGAAATTTCGGCGAGAGCTCCACTATATTATTGTATTGTCCATAGAACTCGCAGGAATTACCCATTCGATTTCAATCTCCAATGTTTTAGACATTTCCTAGACATAGGCTATATGTTACCCCGTTAAAGTAAAATAGCATTTCGTGGCGACCTATTTTACAACCAAAGCCTACCAAAAACCAGTCGAGCGAATGCGTTCTGTACGAACACTACCTTAACGGCTAAATATTTTAAATTCTTTCTATAGATCCATAAACCGAAGACATATATCTTTATATTAAAAGAATGGTTAATGAAAATACTTTACACGTTTCTTGGTAAAATACGCACGACCCACGTTTCGGTGAAACTTCACTTTCTTTAGAAACTAAATATAAACTAAAACTTCAGTTTGCATTTAGCATCTGAAGAAGTTTCACCGAAACGTGCGTCATGTTCGAGTAAATTGTTTTCATCAACCATTGTTGTAATATGTTTATTAATTTACATCATGAATCGGCTCAATCAATCCAAAATATATCTAAATGTTGAGGTTAATACACGAATTGAATTGAACACCGAAACACAGCCAGTATTTTATCAATTTGGGTATTAACCTCAACTTTTCTATAAAAAGCATTCAAATATTTCTTAGTGTTAAGGCAATGTTCGTAAAAACGCCTTGAAAGTCCGTTCTGAATATTGATTAAAGAATTTTTGAAATCAGATAAGTAGTTTCGGAGTTAACATTGTATCGACCAGTAGTTTAGATTCTACAATCGTGCGTTTGCAAGAAACTCCTATATCCAAACTTACAAACTTTTTTTGTTTATAATATTGGTATAGATAGACGAAAAATGATCTTATGCAAGGGGATTGATTATAAGTTTGCCGAATAAAAAGATTTATTTTTCTTTAAAAATGCCTACTCAGAGTCAATGTTCCAGCAGATGACGTGCAGTCGTTGGAAAAATTTTTTTTTACTCTGAGATCGTTAGTCAATTTCAAATATTTTTAGTAAAAATTGTAATGAATTAAATCTTGTTGTTCAATCTCTTATATTTCCTCGAAAATTTACGATATTATCTTCAAACTCAAGTAACTCATAGTTACACATATAGGCAAGTCAGTTTAGATAATCAATTGACAATAATTCCCAAGAGTTTTCAAACTTTGATGTAGGGTCGGGAGATAGATAAAAACAAACTATGAAATTTTGCAACCTTTTCCGAAGTCCGGAACATTGTTAAAATTGCAACAACATTGAATTTTGCCTTATGCTTGTGAAAAAATATAAAAATCCAAAAATCATATTTTTGAATATTGCATAAAGTTCCGGATCACGTACAAGGTTGCAAATTTACAAATGCATCAGAATAGATATTTTCTGAATTTGCAATCAAGTTTTAAAACTTTCGTAATTATTTCGAGAACATCTTTCCCGAAAAAATGACCACGAATTAAAAAAAAGTATAAATAAACATGTTCCGGTCAACGTAGTCAAGAGGTTGCAAATTTATACAACTGTTCGGTATATTTTCCGAAGTATCTGTCAAGTTTGCAGAACTTTTGGGATTTATTTTTGGTTGGTTAATCAAAGAAAATTGTTAATTTTGAAATAGAAAAATTTTCCGTACCCTTAAATTGGTTGCAAATTTGATACGTGATATGAAATAATATGTTTAATACTATATTTGTGGAATTCTGGACTTCCATTGTCTATAAAAATATATCTGAAACAAAAATAAAAGAAAAGAAAATTTGATTAGTAAGTGGCAAGAAAAGAAAATAGCTGAAAAATTAAATTCAATGAATTAGTAGTATCTGAAAAAAGGAATGAAATAATATTAGTAAATAATAAGTTGGAAAATGGTGAAAAAAGCGGTTACAACAAGAAGATAATAACAAGGACTATCGCGGAATGTCAACAGAACAGAACCACACGAGAGGAGAACCCGAATTGGCAGATGATAACCATACCTTATGTGAAGGGAATATCCGAGAAGATAAGGCGAATCGCTCAGCAGTACAACATCAAAACAGCGTTCAAGTCGGACAACACCTTAAGAAGCAGGCTGACCAAAACTAAACCAGATGGACCCCCGGACAATAAGAATTGCGTATACCTTGTGCCCTGTGAATGTGGAGATTCATACATCGGTGAAACGAAGAGACCTCTTAATGTTAGGATCGGAGAACATCAAATACACACACGAAGAGCCGAAACATCGAAATCGGGAATTGCTGATCACGCATGGACAAAACATCACAACATTAAGTGGAACGATGCTAGGATTATCCACCGGGAACAGAACTGGCGAAAACGAAAATTCAAGGAAGCTGCTTTCATCCAACAGAACCATGAAGTTTTCAGTAAACCCAGTGTTGAAGTGGCAAACGCGTGGCGACCAATCCTGGCGCGTATCAGTGGTCTCAAGCTCCTCCCCTCGCCCAATGGGAGAGACGCCCAACACGGCACAACTGATCAAGGGAGTATATAAAGATCAATCCAAACTCTGATAATCACCAAGCTAGTTAGTCGAGTATGTTAGGTACGCTGGCTAGTATTTGGGAGGTCTCGGGTTCAAACCCCGGGGCCGACTGGTCTGCCATGAGTTTTTCTCAGAGGTTTCCTCATGGTAATGTAAGTCACTGCTTGCAAACTTACAAGGCGAATGCTGGGCCAGTATTAATCCTCTGAACCCTACCCACACTTCCTATGTTCCGAAATATCCCGTCTCACCTATCCTTAATGCACTTGTACATACAAGTGTATCCTCTGGTCTGGCTGAAGGAGTTAATCCCAAACTCAAGCTGCCCGCCTCCCTGACACATACTTCAGGGAGGAATGAAACACGTGTGTTTCCTTCCTCTGATAATCAGTTTACACTTGAGAACGGTTAGAGATACCCAACTAACCGAAACGTCGTGTATATTGTATAATTTTATTTTTTCACCATTTTCCAACTTATTATTTACTAATATTATTTCATTCCTTTTTTCAGATACTACTAATTCATTGAATTTAATTTTTCAGCTATTTTCTTTTCTTGCCACTTACTAATCAAATTTTCTTTTCTTTTATTTTTGTTTCAGATATATTTTTATAGACAATGGAAGTCCAGAATTCCACAAATACAGAAGAAACATTGTCGAAACCATTCAAACTAACATGTTTAATACTACTTCAAGTTTGCATACCTTTTAGAATTTTTTTCACAAGTATAAAGCAAAATTCAATATTATTGCAATTTTAACAATGTTCCGGACTTTGGAAACGGTTGCAAAAAGAGATTCGTTGATTTCTCAATGTAGCATTCAGTTGACCAAAGTTCAAAAGCTTTAGGAATTATTGTTAAATTTTCGATGTACTACACAGACTGGCCTAATATTTAATTTAACGAATTATCAGGATTTCTCAATTTGTTAGATGTTAGTTGAGATGAAGTGATAAACGAATGAAAAATGCATACCATTAGGAGGTGTTCGACATGGCAAATCGATGGATTCTCCAATATCCCTCTCAAATACTGTATCCGGTGTTAAAATTCGTGCTGGTGCTTCAAGTTGGTTCACTTTTTCAACACCAACATGCGTGTTTCCTTTATTTGCCGTATCATCTACATCGTCATAGTAGTTTGATTCTGTATCATCTTGCATAAATTCGTCACCATCTTGATCTGCAAGAACGTTGTCATCTTGATCTTCAGCCTTTATTGGGATTTGGTCTCCAACAGGCACTGCATAAACTGAAAGAAGAAAGTTGAAATGAAATGCATATCCCCCAATATACTATCAAAACTAGAAAATTTATTCTTTAGTGTTATTTTTATGTAACATTTCGAAACATTTGACAATAACCTAGAGTTTGCTAAATTCTTAAACAAAGAAAATTTGTAAATCATAAAAAACTTTCATAAATCTATCGAGTATTTGGTTTTCAACTCGAAATAAATATTTTCTAATGTTAGATTGTTCAGCAAAGCATATCAGTCATCTCATAGATTAAGTTTCATCTATCTACCAGATACATTTCACTGGGAAGAAATATTTTTCAATACCTAGCTGTTCATCGGTAACGACCATAAAAAAATTCATTTGATACAACGTCACGAAGAGCTTGAGCTGAGTTGAAGTCAAAACACATCAAAATATAATCCCGCATAAATCGCTTGTCAGTTACTGAATTAGCAGATGAACAACGTAGTTCTGAACCCTCATGATGACACTAAATTTTTCCCAACGATAGCAATTAGTATGAATAGTGGTTGGTATGCCAAGGGGCTGTCAACAATAAATAACACAAGGGTTATTTCTTCAGCTGAATCTTAGTTGAGTCAAAAGGCTTTATCGTTAGGGTAGGTTAGAGGTAATAAGCCAGTGTGGCAACACAAAGGTTTTCAGAGTTGTAGAAAACCATTGTGTTTCCATAGATGAAAATATGTGGTGTTCTTTTCTAATTTGGATCTTATTATCAGAGAATCCTAGCATGTCTTTTATTGCATTGCGATTTCCACTTAACATCACATTAATTACATATAAAGAATAAATCTCATAATTCGTTACTATCTCAGCACACAGAACATATATATATATATATATATATATATATATATATATATATATATATATATATATATATATATATATATATCAGGGTAGCGAGAAAGTCTGACAACAAGATATTTTTCTTAGACAATTAAACGTATAATCATCAAATTTCCCTCAGAGATGTATCGTTTGAAGAGGTGTAATTAAGTAGTTGGCAAGATCTCTCGACTTGACTCCACTTCATATCAGACATAACTGATTCAAAAACTCTCAAATATCTTGAGATACAAACAATTTCTCCATAAATGATAATAAATTCTATTCGAAGCTTCAAATACAAATTGTATTATTACTAAAACACAGGTAGCCAACATTTTGAGCTATATATATATATATATATATATATATATATATATATATATATATATATATATGAAGCAAATTTCTGAAAGCTGTTAGTAATTTTTTTATGGGAAAAACACTTTTTAAGCCGTTCAATATAGGTATAGCTGAAAAATGTGTTTTATTTCTCAACATTTTAGAAACAGACACTATGAATATGTTATTACTGCAAAACTTCGAATCTTCCCTTCCGATTTCAAATACTTATTCTTTCACCAATATTTATGGTGGACATTCCAGGGCATAATTTTTTACGAACGCTGCCATAAAGGTACGTGATATTTAAATACTTTCCATGAAAAATGTATATTATATATATATATATATATATATATATATATATATATATATATACCTATAATATACATATTATATTATATACATATATATTAGAATTATAACATTGTTATTAATTAACCAATTGAGGTTCAATCCCATTGCCTTAGATATAGTTTAGAATGATACTTATTTCAATGTAACTCGAGTGAAAATGAAAGGAAACTTATTTATAGTAACTACTTGTTGGGAAACGGAAACTGTTGCAATAAATAAGACATAATTCATTCACGACCACAAAAGAATCTGTCTTACATAAGATGAAGCAAGAAGTCACGAATATGCAAGAATAGTTAACCTAGTCTGCTTGAATAAATAATCTTCTGTTTAATTTACGGTCAACCAATAAAATATCCGCGCTATAATAATGATAGACCCGAGGGGACTAAAATCAACAATTGCAGTTATTTGACTTAGCGAACATGTGTTAAATTTGTTGAATTTGCCGCTATCGTATTATGGATCTTATTTCCTGGATTTCGCCTTTCCTGTTCATACCGCCTCCATTTAACGTCCATCCGAAAATAATTATGACACCATTCGGGTTCGTATTTCAAATTGCCATTTTATGTGCTGGGAAACAACGAACATTTGGAAGACGTACAATTGTGGCCAGCGAAATGTGCACAAACTTTTTGTTCGAAAGGTTATTTAGGTTTTGAGCGTTCTGGGAAATTAACGACGAAATAATATATGGTTGTCGTAGAACTCCAATTTATATTTGATTACTGAACTGAAACTATTTACATTGTGATTTCCACTTTTGGAACACTCGTCATTATGGTGTTTTTGGTCGTATTTTCACCGAAAATGTCTGAGGTTACTGGCAGAACAGTCAATGTGTGTGTGTGTGGGGGAGCAGCCCCACCAGGATGTTGATTGTCCACCCCAGATAGCCCAACAATAAGTTCGAAGAATTCATATGCGATAATTATTATATTTGCGTAAAGCGAAGTGAAGGTTGTCCCCCCATGGAGACATATCCTGGTTATACCATTGCATGGTGATTTTTGAATGCGTTCGATACCTCCTGTACAACGATTTTTGAGGGTTTTTTGATGTCTCATTATATATAAATATATATATATATATATATATATATATATATATATATATATATATATATATATATATATTATATATATATATATATATATATATATATATATATATATATTATATATATATATATATATATATATATATATATATATATATATATATATATATATATATATATATATATATAGTCTGGCAACAAGGTATTTTCTTTGAAACGGTTAAACAAATAATTATCAAATGTTAGGGTTATGCACAGGATTGTATTTTTCGTTTTTCAGAGGTCCGGTCAAACTTGAGTGAAGTTAGCATTCAGTGTACCGCCGCCATCTTGAATTTTTTTTAATAGCACCGTAGGTCGAGGGATATATTGTAGAGAAGCTGATTTCGTGCTCTTTTCAAAAATGCAGAATACATACCACATTAGTAAAAAATAAAAGAAACGATTTTCTAAGACATACAATATGTAATTTTTTGATTACTTACTAGCAAAAATATTAATAGTTTCCTTATAACAGGAGCTCAAAATGTTGGCTACCTGTGTTTTAGTAATAATACAATTTGTATTTGAAGCTTCGAATAGAATTTATTATCATTTATGGAGAAATTGTTTGTATCTCAAGATATTTGAGAGTTTTTGAATCAGTTATGTCTGATATGAAGTGGAGTCAAGTCGAGAGATCTTGCCAACTACTTAATTACACCTCTTCAAACGATACATCTCTGAGGGAAATTTGATGATTATACGTTTAATTGTCTAAGAAAAATATCTTGTTGCCAGACTTTCTCGCTACCCTGATATAAAATATATATATATATATATATATTTATATATATATATATATATATATATATATATATATATATAATATATATATATATATATATATATATATATATATATAATATATATATATATATATATATATATATATAATATATATATATATATATATATATATATATATATATATATATATATATATATATTATATATATATATATATATATATATATATATATATATATATATATATATATATATATATATATATATATATATATATATATATATATATATATATATATATATATATATATATA
>JARQZK010005107.1:72500-110000 GCA_030704885.1 Cynegetis impunctata | reverse complement strand
TAAAAAGAGCATCTGTCATATGTATCTAACTATTAATTGGAAAACTCTCTCTGGGCAGAGACCTGTTGAGCTATAAACCATCTATTAAAAAGCCAGCTATATAGGAAATAAATTGGATCAAGGTGAACTGAAGTACAGGTCGAGTGTGACAATTTGATGAAGCTGACATTCGTCATGGAGTGTGCCCATTTTTATGGCTCATAAATATTATAGGTGCTCAATGGATAGTAAAATTTTATGGTATATTTGATCCCGATTCTGTATCAAGTATATGTGGAGTGAAAATAGAGACATAATCTCCATTGGAAATCAATTCATCACTTGTAAAAGTTGATTAAAATGCTGAATAAAAATATCCACTGCAATTTGAATTTGTTGATTTCACTAAACGTTCTTCCATGATTAACTTCAAATATAAATAATTTACTTTTCAGAGTATAATATACTTCCAATTCTATAAATAATATATGCGCATTAAATGAATATCAAGAGTTCTAATTAGTCGTCATTGAAAAAAAAATCCACTTCATTAAACTTCAGGAAGACATAACTCATATCGCGATTGTAGGCCAACGTATCTGGAACATGCACGGCTAAGTTCCAATTTTCGCGACTGAGCAAAATGCACTGCATTTTTCTGAAAAGTTCCCATAAAAATAGGTATTTGGACCCTAAGATCGACCCAAATTTCCATCCGGTCAAGCGCATCAGTATTCGAACATCTAGAGACCATGCCCGATCTAAAGATACCATAAACTCTACGATAAAGTGTCATTATCCTGATGCATTTCTTCTGAGACAGAGAAAAATTATGCGAAACAGAAAAATTAATCTTTTGTTGGGTTCTCCTGCTCCTGGGAAGTGGCGGACTACCAAGTTTATTAAAAAGGTGCCAAGACCTATCCAAAAGTGTAGACCATAAGGATTGGCAGCTACTAGGATTCAAACGAGGGAACTTAGTGTTTTAATTTTTCGAAAACAATGAACTTCTCGCTAAGAGAGGATCTCCGAAATTCTGATCATTGCTTATGTAAAATTCACTTCATTGAAATGAATGAAGCATAATAATATACCCTTGTGAAAAACGAATGAAACTTCATATCCTATAGGTTATTTCAATCACCAACGCATCACAGAATGCCTTCGTGTATTTGCATTGGACAGATAGATAAAGGTGTATATATATATATATATATATATATATATATATATATATATAATATATATATATAATATATATAACAATATTTGCAGAGCGTATCGGTTGCGTCTTGTTCACTTGCCGACATCTTATCGGTAAAATATATATATATATATATATATATATATATATATATATATATATATATATATATATATATATATACAGTAATTAGATTGTTCCAAATCTGAATTGAAACTTTTTCTGAATTTTTTATTGTATATTTCATTAGCTTTTAACTATAGACTCTTTAAGCTACGGCCTTGAGTTGAATCGAATTGAACCTAATTCATGGAGCACAGTTTATTAAGGGTTGGAATTAAACTCACTTTAAAAACGAATAAAATCGCTTTGAAAGGAAATGAATAAACATCAAAAAAATATTTCAAACTTTAGGTAAAGGTGATACACAAAAAATAATATATGCCACATTTGATAGACAAAATGCACTTTGAGAAAATAACATTAACTCCATATAAAATATGTTACAACATGAAAGTAATAGCAATAACTTATTGTAATAATTTTCGACTTTGAAGAAACCTAATCCGCTTCAAAATATTGTATAACGCTCTTTAAATACGGTTTGCACTATAGAACCACACATAGCACTTTGAAACGTAAGTATGTGCAATGAGTAATAACAAACCCGCGAAGAAGAAAGTTTGGCGGCTACAAACGACCGTTAACAGGTACCTAAGTCAAAGTGCGAATCTGTCAAAGTGCGAATCTGTCAAGTGCGAATTTGCCATTTTGTACTTGGTTTGTCCACAGTAGAGTTAGGAGACAGTAGATGATCATGCCAATCATGTAGCCAACAGTAGGGGGCTTTCATCGTCAGCAAAGTTGTTAGTGCGTCAGCTCAATAACGACGGCAAAAAAAACATTGAGGTAAAATCCGGAATATAAAAGAAGAAAAATTATTTGTTCGAGATATTCGTGCCCTACAACTTTTGAGACTTTTACAGCAGCTTTAAGGCTATTCCTGAAAAAATGGCATGATGCGGGTGATGGTAACTCTTATCAAAGTATAAAGGACTTTTTAAATTGAGTACTTCGAAAAGACGTGGCTAGGAGAAAATCATTTTTATACAAAAGCAAGAACTGCTACAAAAGTTTGGACCTAAGAATATGTACAAATCTGGATATCCATTTGAAATGGAAATGTTTTGATACTTTTTGTAAATCTCAGGAGATAGTAAAAATAATGTTGTATTCTGAAAACGATAAAGTGGTGTGTCCGTGCACTTGCTCAAGTTTTTTGAAACAGTACGTATGCAAACATTCTCTAGGTTTGTTAGTCATTATGAAACAAGCAAAGGTGCCTTTCGAAGCGAAAAGTGTACCTCTCGACCACAAAAGGAAGAGAGAACGGCCAGCAATAGCGAAGGCTATTTGTTTTGCCATATTCTTTTGATCACACATAATACATAATTATGTAACAATGACAATACTTATTCATTTTCTTCAACAAAATATGTTCATTTTGTTAATAAAATTATACACAGTATATAAATGTGTACTTATCTGAATGTTTACTGTGTTCCAAATTCAGACCCAATCCAAAGTGCGATTCTGTTTTTTTATAGTGGGTGGTCTTAGGTTGAAATGTACCTGTTCCAAAGTGCGATTGTATCATTTCATTATGGGTAAGGTTGAAAGTCAAAATGTACCAAATCCGAAGTACGTTTGTATCTTTTTATAGGTATTAAACTTAAAGTGAAGATATAACTTATGCAGAGTGCAAATCTGCAATTTTATAGTTTGTAGGCACAAAGTCAGAAGATATTGTCAAAAGTGAAATTATATATTCCCCGTTTATTAATTATACATATCTACCTACTTTGAATTAAGGAGAATGCAAGACGCAATGATATAAGTTGTAGGGAAATGAACTGACATCATATAAATGAAACAAACTTTTACTTTGTAGCTAGTAAACACTAGAATGGATATTTTATGAAGGGGTTTAATTATCAATATCGAAATTATCCTTCCTAACATATTTTCAATGAGGATGAAATAAGAAACAGTAACTGTTTCGTCGTGAGATTTTTACCTTAACTCGAAAAAATCATGATGTACCTTAGAAAATAGTACTGAAGAATAGATCATCTTCAAATATATTTTTTCATCATCAAATTGTGTTCGAGGGTGGTTACTAATTGACCATTTAATTTTGGAAAAATGGAACGAAAAAGTATACAAATATATTGGCTAAATGATTATCTAATCCATGAAGTCACAAAAAACTTAATCATTTACAGTTGTGCTGGCAAAATTTGATTGTTCATGCTTGTGTTTGGAACTGGCTTATTAGTTATTTTAAAAGCAAACTTTGACATTTGCTCAAGATAAATTATGAATCTGCTCATTGCTGTACTAATGAAATATTGAGATTTTTAGTAGTTTGTGGCTCCTTTTAAATAATTCATCTGACTCATTGATGTTTAGCTTCCCATAACACACTCATTTTTTATAATTTTTACACAACAACTTCAAAGAAGTTGTTGTGTATGAAATTAAATATTATACAGGTCAATTTTTCAATATTCCTTCATTGTCATTTCCGTAAACAAATTTTCTGAGTACGATAGGAAATGACGATATATTATGGCTCCATTGTTCAGCCTAATGTTTTAATTGCACATATGCACCATGTGGAAAGCAAATTGAATTGCGCTCAGAAAATGGACACACACGGTTCGTGAGCGTTGACATACAAGAACTTCCGGTTTTCAAAGGGCTATGGACGTAATACGGCCATTTCCGTTTGGGCGCGTGGTTTGATTGATCGAACGCACCTCATTCCCTTATCGCGCTGGTATGGTATGTTAGTGCTCGTGCGGAGGCAAGTATAAACACAACCGAATAAGAGGACGGATCTATTGGATTTTGAATCCGGAAATTAACCATATGGTTTCACTGATGCATTGTGAGGTTATCGTAATGTACGTATTCAACTCATCGATAAACTAAGAAAGCAGTAAATAAAACATCCTCCAGGAAACTTAAAGACTCTGTATAGATATATATATATATATATATATATATATATATATATATATATATATATATATATATATATATATATATATATATATATATATATATATATATATATATATATATATATATATGTACATACAGGGTAGCCCATCCCATTCGCCTCGGTGTATCTATGAGAAATGAAAAGAGTGGGGAAAAAAATTTAGCACATATGTATATAGGTTCATGAGGAGCATATTCCAAAATTATTTTGAAATATACAGAGTGACGCAAAAAAAGTTACATAGGTATCAAAGTTATATTTTTTCTTATGGAACAGCCTATATTTTTTTATATTTTTAGATACTATAGACCAAATAAAGGTAAGTTACTGTTATAGTCCCTATACCTAAAACTGACCGTTTCTGAGTTATTTTGATAAATTAAAAAATACAGACCATAATTAAACAATTGTTTACACCCTGTAACATGTTTCGAGCTGTTAAAGTTAACTTCCACATAAAAGTTCTATTTCGATGTTGTACAGAGTGGTGAAAAAAATTGCATCAAAGTTTGGGCACATTTTTTATGGAATAATAAGTTAAATAGAACATCCTGTATCAGATGACATATTTTGACGCAGAATTAGATTCCCTTTAAAACTATATCAGGGTTCCCAATACCTATCTCTTATGATTTTCAGGCAAAAGATGTTTTTATATTCTACTTATGACTAATTTCTTTATCTTAAAATAGTACATCCTGTATTGTAATTGAGAAGCATTTTTAAAATCGGTTTATTAAGGAACACGTAGATTCGCTAAAAGAACGAGATTAAAAAATGGAACATCCTGTATTGTAATTGAAAAGCATTTTTTAAATCTTTTTATTAAGGAACACGTAGATTCGCTAAGAGAACGAGATTAATTTTTCCCGAATACGTTGTATCTCAAGCAAAATGCAGGCACAAGTATAAACTCAAATTTCGAATAAGAAGAGCGTTTCATTCCATACCGCAAAACATGCATATTATTAAGGGTTCAGCACTCATTTCAAGAAAGAGTTTGCTTATGCATCGAGAAAATAATAGGCACCTCTTTGAGCATTTGTTAAAAGAATAATTGTTAATTTTTAAATGAAAGTAGTTCAGAAATGTGTTTAGTTTTTCATTGCAATATAGAATGTTCCATTTTTAAGATAAAGAAATTACTCATAAGTAGAATATAAAAACGTCTTTTCCATAAAAATCGTAAGAGATGAGTATAGGGAACCCTGATATAGTTTTAAAGGGAATCTAATTCTGCGTCAAAATATATCATCGTATACAGGATGTTCCATTTAACTTAAGAGGTTATTCCATAAAAAATGTGCCCATACTTTGATGCAATTTTCACCACTCTGTACAATATTGAAATAAAACTTTTATGTGGAAGTTAACTTTAACCTTTCAGCTGAACAGTAAATTCAGTTACGAGCAGCTCGTTACATGTTACAGGATGTGAACATTTTTTAAATTATGGTCTGTATTTTTTGATTTCTCAAAATTCCTTAACAGTAACTTACCTTTATTTGGTATATAGTATCTAAAAATATAAAAAAATATAGGATGTTCCATGAGAAAAATATAACTTTGATATGTACCTTTTTTTTGGGTCACCCTGTATATTTCAAAATAATTTTGGAATATGCTCCTCATGGACCTGCATATGACTGTGCTAAATTTATATATATATATATATATATTTATATATATATATATATATATATTATTATATATATATATATATATATATATATATATATATATATATATATATATATATATATATATAAAGGCGCTTGAAATTGAAACATAGAATTTATTGAAACTTGTTAACGTTTCGTTCCGAAATTCCTGAACAAAAATAATGAGATACCTATATATCTTATAATCTGAATATTAAATTCGTAATCATAATATTTCCAGTATGTTTTATGGTCTTGTAAGAATTTTTATAATAAATGTACTATTAAACCCATTGTATCTCACTATAAATCACGTCTTTACGATCTTTCATAATTCTCTATTCAATTTCAAAATACATATAGTAAATGTATATATGTATATGTATATATATATATATATATATATATATATATATATATATATATATACATTACATATACACATATATATTGAAATGTTAATTCCAGTGCAGTATTTTGGATAATTTTTTTCAAATAGCAATATCTTCTTATTGCTAATAAAAGATGTATGAATAAATGAAAATGTTACTGTACAAAAACCATTTTACTTCATCATTGTCTTTAAACATGAGAAAAATCATATTTTTATTACCTCCTCACTCTCCTATGTCTGTTATTTCGATGTGTTGCAGGTGTTCGTTCTTGGGGGGTAAGTAGTTTTTTTTTGGTAATAAAACTCTTGCTGCTCATAAAATCAAGTAGGATAATTGTCTTAAGGATGAGCGTGAGTCTCTATTATCGTTGAAAACATAAAATGAATTTATAGCTGTCTGAACATAAGTTGAGATAATGGGAGAGTGTAAAGGGGCATTAAAGGTTTGAATCATTGAATTTTGCTTTCAATATTATAAGTATGGTTCTCCGGCCGCGACGAGACAAAGTACAATTACGTCTTTATGGCAATCTAGAATATTCAAATTAATATAGTACAGAATGTAGAAGAAATATTATTTTATTCATCTGGACTAAAATTGAACCTCAAAAATAGCAAAATTGTGCGAGTAGCAGAGGTTGTATGTTTTCCTCATTTGAGTTCTTTTTGACATATAAATTATTAAGCCCTTAAGTCAATTTGTTGGGCTATTGACGTGAGCAAATCCTTTAAACCCTAGAAAACATGAAATTGTTATACTAAAATGGCTGCCGTTGAGGAAAATAGTTGCATCCCCAAAGTATACTTCCCTAACGTCAGCTTAATCTACTTATGAAATGCCAATTCTCTAACTTGATTTGGAGTAGGTGGAGAAAAGGCATCTCTACATTAAAGGAAAAGAGGAGTTAAATTCTTCAAAGGCTACTTCGCTAACATCAACCAAATCCAGGTACCAAATTTAAACCATCTAGCTCAGTGGCTCTTAACCAGTGGTCCGCGGACCACTGGTGGTCTCTGGAGGCATCCTGAGTGGTCCGCGAAGCCGTGCATAAAATATAGTAATTATTTTGTTCCGCAATGTGTTGAATCCAACGACGTTCCGCAATGCTGTTAATTATTTCATTTGTTCGATTCCTGCATGACAATAAATCATTTGAAGAAGAGTTACTGTACTAAATCTTGGAGATTTTTGGAGCAAGAAGGAAATTTCTTTCACAAATATTCAAGATATTGCACTTAGATATTTAACTCTGTTTTCATCGACATACTTGTGTGAGCATGGATTCTCAGCGCTTTTGATAATGAAAAACAAGCACCGAAATCAGCTGGATACCTGTGCCGACATGCGTTGGGCTTCAAAAGTTAGTTAAGACTAGACAGTCACAAAAATCTCATTGAAATAATACATTCACTTGTGTAATATAAAATGTACTTTGAAAAAATTGAAATCGAATATTATCAGTGTTTCATTTATTAACAAATAGAACAATCTTTTATTCATTTAGAATTACAGTAGGCGTATAGATTTATCCACTTTTTGAAGGTAATATTACCTTCAAAAAGTTGATGGTTCCTGGAAAGACAGAAACTTTGTTAAGTGGTCCCTCATTATGAAAAGGTTGAGAACTACTGATCTAGCTTAATCAGTAGATATGCTGCGGATATACGCAAATATCTCAAAAACGACGAAGAAACACGAAAGGTGTGCAAAAGCCGGTTTTCTTAGCTTCATACACCCCCTCCACCTCCAAAGAACCTCAATAAATCGTAGTTCAACAGATATAAAATGTATAATGTAAAAACTACTCCCGCACCTCAATATCGACTTTTGATAGTTTGCAATTATCTTCGAGGAAAATACGCCTGCAAAATGAATGGTTTCGGATTTCCTTTCACCTCATAAAAGTATGTTATATATCATTCTTCGAGAATTCTTCATATTGAAGCAGAATGGTGTCTTAATAATAAATTAATTTATGATAATATATATATATATATATATATATATATATATATATATATATAAAACAAGACATCTCTAAATTTAAATGTCGGCAATTAAAAAAAAGCTTTAAAAGCTTCAAGGCTACTGATGAGCTAGTTGAAGAGCGGAACAACTATTTAGTGTTTCCATCGTGTGTGGCACCGATGTCGAATTTTCTAATATTATCTCTTGAAGAATAAACGACTAGTATTTTGAAACTAGCTGCGTTGGAGCGTTGATTTGACTAATCATCAATTTTTCAAATGAATTTCCCAAATTTTATCTTGATCCTACAATCTGAGCAAATAAATATTCATTATATATATTGAAAAATACTTCTCTTTTTTATTAATGGACCCACGTCCCAGTCATCCTTATATTCTTTAAATATATTGCTTCATTCAGTTTCGTCTTGCTTAAGTTAAATGAAATATTATTGCGCAAGTAGAAGCATTTTAATTAATTCGATTTGCGAAGAACATGATTCCATCTTCATGAAGTAGCGTATCACTTAACATCAACTTTTACAGGAAATCGAACGAAATGAGATGTAAACGAATTCTAAACATTCGCCGAACTCAACCATGTTGCAATATTACCAGTACCAACTAAATAAATACGAATTCTCATCATGACTATGAATTGTTGTCTATCACAAGTTAATTACATTAAACATACACTTCATCAAATCGCCTGCTCTAGCTTGAGTAAACTAAGTCTTATTCAGCTTGAAAGTGAGTCCCCGACATTCGTCTGACAAGATTTTTAAGAGAGGAGAAGATACGTAGCCGTAGATGACCATTAATTTCTTGTTTCACGGAGAATTAATGAAGTGGACTCGTTTCGTACTAAAGGAAAGTGAAGGATATTTTATTCATGAACATTATCTAGAAGCCAATTATAGGCAACGAGGGAACTCTGTACGAAGGGTTTAGCAGACATATGTTGATGTGCTGAAAGGCCATGTGAAAAATATTCAATTTCTATGATCCGATTTGTGAGAATTTTGGATGTGGGCCCCCAAATATTATAGGCAGATATGTAGTTTCAATGTTTTAACATTTAGTCATATTTTCCCCGAAAATATGACTAATATATATATATATATATATATATATATATATATATATATATATATATATATATATATATATATATATATATATATATATATATATATATATATATATATATATATATATATATATATATATATATATATATATATATATATAGAAAGAGAGATAAATGATCTAGGGTTGTTCTTGTCATTTTCGAAGTGTTACTAAGGGTGTAGGGGGACCGTGCATGGCGCTACAGAAGATATGGAAATTGGTTATTAACATCATATCCGAAACTCGTCCTTCTAGTGCTCTTTGAAGGGCGTATACAGCCAGTTTTTGGGGAATTTGAATACCTCCAAACCCTGTCTAAATTGAGCTAGAGTGTTCAAAATTTTTTCTCGAATTAAGTTGATGTTAGGTGAAAAGGTGAAAAGTGCATTTTCGTGGTATAAGCTTTATTCTCGAACGGCTGCCTTTTTTTTGTACATTTCTTGTTTTTCCGTAGTTTTTGAGGTTTTGCTCCTTCTGTAATTCATATGAGATTATTGAAAAATCTATTTAAATATATATGTACGACTGATATGTCCCTGTAAATGCTAGTTGACTAAACTTCACTAAATTTTAGTTTATCATTTGGCAAAACATTATGAATATTGGTAATTCAAGTAATCGTTAAAAAAAAAGAAAAATACGGTGAGATATTTTGTATATAAAACAATGAACAATACAGTTAAAAGATTTTCATTCTAGATTTCCTGATTTCAGATGGCTTACAATGAAAAACGTTTCTTGAATTGGCATATAACCTCCAGAAATTCTATATATTGGTTAAAAAATAAGTTTATTCATTTGAAAGATCGGGGTATATGGAGGTAAAACAGTAAACTATGTTACTGTAAAATATAGTCTAGGACTTCGCAGCTTGATATTTGCAAGAAGGCAAGAACTGAAAACATTAAACATGAATAGAAAACCTAGATACGAGCGCAGTATGCCCTAAGAGTAAACTTGATATCATAAAAGAAGAATTTTTTATGGGATACCTGGTATCTTCTGGATATAAACTATCGCACCTGAAGCTAATATAGGTATTCAAGAAAAGGCTTTGGGTTTTCTCAAGAAAACCTATGTGCTGGTTATAGCAAGAACTATATGCGATGTCAAAATATTCAAACCTCATCATTTCAAAAAATTTGGTGTTAATGTCAAAAAACCTTTTGCAATTCCTGATTATATTCGTAGTTTCAAAATCATCAGTGGCAATAAATCAAACGTGCCCAATTCTTCAAATTCTGTAACCCTTCTTAAACTATCACCATTAATTACATAAAGATAACCAGCAAGACATTTGCGAGTTACGGAGATCATATTGCAGATTCCTACAATGAGAGGTATTGAATTCAGATTACAAAATTCACACAATTTTCCAATAGTTCTGTGAACGGAGTTGCACACAATCAACAAAAATAAATGTATGATATCACATAACTAATTTTTTTCATGCTTCCCTGAAACCGTTCACTATTGATAGATGTCAAACAAGAACAATGTAAATTCTTCAAGCTTCAATTTTGAGATTTCAATGGTTAATGATTTTGGCTTTGGTAATTATTTTTCTACGTACACCTGTACTTTTATGTTGGCTAGGGTACTTTTGCAACTACTCTCGTATATTGACAATTTTTCGAATTTTCTCAAGTTCCATTTGTTATTGATTAGGAAAATAATTGCCACTAACAATATTAATGAAAGGACAATAATATAGAAAAATGATTTTTGGCAAATCATACAAAGTTAATTCTTGTGAGTAATTCCTCAGTCATCAAATCAACTTCTCAGAAAATTTTGAGACCACTCAATTCGCTTGGGAGATTTCGAAATAGTTTCAATTCCTGGAATTTATGAGGGAAATAAGCTTTTTCTGGTAAGTCATAAAAGAATACGCCGAAGTCGCCAGTTGAACCAATTTGGAAACATTAATTAAAAATGGCGTTCTTAATAAAACCGCTCCCTGTTCAAATAAGCGCGACGGACGCGGGCAGCGCCATTCATCTGCCGCCAATTAAACCCGAACAAGCCCAATCTATTGAAGAGGTTAATGCGGATTTGTATAATTGAAATTCTTCCAGGCGAAAGTCCGACCTCTTGGGCGATCTCACTCAAAGGAACTATCGGGTATATGGGTTGCCAGCCTTATAATTTCTGTTCGAATGGAGTTGAAGTTGGAGTCTGAAGTGGGAGTCCAAGCTCCAACTACAACTTGCGGACGGACGATTGAAAAATGAATTAGAATTACTTTTGAAGAGAAAAGTAAAAAAAAATTGACGCAAGTGTGTTACGTATAAAAACTATCCTATAACCTAACCTAAGACTAAAGTTGAGCTACACTTTTTTTGGATATTAGATAATCAGCTTTGGTAGAAAACAGAATTAAACTCAACTTGAAATAAAAATTGAACACCTTTCTTTGACTAACTTAATCAAAATAAATCTTGCTCAACAACTCTTTAATCGTATTTTCCTCTAAAATAGTATACCTATTATTGCACTCTATTGAAAGATAACGTTGAGGCGACGGTGTAGCTTTTTGAATCAGTTTTATACCCCTTGATGTTTTTTGATGTCTGATTCATACAGGGCTATTCAAATTCGAGTCTATACAGGGGGATTTCGATAACGGTAAGTTTCAGAGGTCAATTATATGGATTTAAAAAATCTGATCTAGCTTCTTTAGATCTGGAGTTACACAGGAAATTCTTCTTTGCCTTCATCTTTTTATATTAGGAATTTCTTTAAAAGAAATTGTCACTTTGCCAATGCAACTTTTTGTAGGCTATCCATATATCTGAATAAAAATTATATACAGGGTATCGTATAAATTGGGCCATCCTCAATTTTTAATTTTCAAATACGGTTCTGTATTTTTTGAATGCCAAGAGTAATTTTTCATATTTTCGTAGTAGTTTCATCTGAATTACAGAGTGTTTTGGAGATATTGTACTACAACCAGTAAAATCTGAACATGTTTTTTAAATTTCAGCTGTAAATAAAATATCGTTGAATAAAGTGTAGAATGCCTAGTATTAGTTCAATTACTCCAAAACACGTTATGATTTCGATAAAAATAAAACTTCAATATGAAACATGACTCTTGGCATTTGAAAAACATGCAATAAAAAATACAGGTCCGTATTCGAAAATGAAAAGTTGAGGGTGGCCCAATGTGTACGATACACTGTGTATCTATTTTATTCAGATATTTTGAAAGGCTACATAAAGTTTCTATGGAAAAGTGGCAATATTTTAAAAAAATCTTCATAAAATAAAAAGATATAGGCAAAAGAAAAATTTCGAAATGTTTGATTTTTCCTGTATAACTCCAGAGCTAAAGAAGCTAGGTTATATTCTATAAATTCATATAATTAATCTCTGAAATACGTTACTTTGCCTTTATCTCTTTTGCCTATCGAAATCCCCCAACATATTGAAAAATTAGCTATCTAGAGCTCTTTGCAGGATGTGAATTTTTTTACCATCCAAATTAAGTTAGATAGATGAAAAATCTGTACGTAGATTAAGTTGATGTTAAAAAAGTACCTTTGGTGGTATAAACATTTTCTTCAGGTACAAAATCATTAGAAATCATTCTTGTAAAAAAATAGGAATAAGTCTCTGTCGTAAATGACTTAGAAAGCATCTTTGAAACATTCCATTCTCAATAGAGAAAACTCAATAGAGAAAAGTCCGGTGTTTTTTTAAAATTTTATCATGCCCAAAAACATATCTAGATCATGGGCGGATCGAATAGTGGCAATCTAAGTTTCGTCATAAATCGCATTTTCCAATTTTGTTCGAAAGTATGTTAAATTCGAAATGAAAAATAAACGCGAGAGCTCTCTCACTAACGTCGTATTTTTACTTCATGTTTATTTTTTGTATACTTTCTTATAGGTTAATTCAAGTACCAATTTTAAGATTTCCAAGTGAATTTGATGAGGCTGTAGAGATGCGCAATGCTCTAAAATCCCCAAAAATCTTCGTAATTTCAACATAAATTGCGACTCTGAAGGAAATTGACATTATGCACTTCTCTAAAATATTAAGTCAATCCACGTAACAAATTTCAACCCTCTATCTCAATCAAAAAGCTGTGGAGATGCGCAAAACCAGAGAAACCATGAAAAAGCAAGAAATCTCTATGTTTAAATGACGTCGTTTAGGAAATATAGCACACTTCCCTAACCTCAATTTATATATATATATATATATATATATATATATATATATATATATATATATATATATATATATATATATATATTTGATTTAAAAAGTATCCGAGTTTTTTATGCAATGGAAGGCAGGATGTGTTCTCCGGCGGTATGTATTCGGATGAGGTTTATATCAGAAGAGGTGTACCCCAAGGGTCTACCATTGGACCTATATTATTTTTAATTTTTGTTAATGATCTTCCTGAGTACTTGGCGGCGAGAAACGTTGAGGTAATAACCACTCTTTTTGCTGATGACACAGCTTTTCAACTCAGAAGCTCCGATATTAACATCTTAAAGGGGATCGAGAATGACACGCAGGCGATGGCCAGAAATCAGTTCTCCAGTAATGAATTGAGTATGAATGAGGATAAGACACATAGGTTGGTCATGTCACTAAAGAGATTCGATTCCTCGGAAATGGATGTGGATGTAAAGTTTCTTGGTGTGTACCTCGACTCCAAACTAAAGTGGGATTTTCATGTGAGCCATCTGTGCTCTAAAATCAGCAAAAATGTTTTTGTTTTGAGGTCTCTATCAAATTCACTATGGAGTACTTAAATCTGTTTACCATGCTTTAATAGAGTCTAACCTAAGATACTATATAATTTCCTGGGGACATAGTGCACATATGGGAGCCGCCTTCAGATTCCAGCGTAGAGCGGTGAGAATACTGGGGGGATTAAAGTACCGTGATTGTTGTAGGAACACTTTCCGAGAGTTTGGTATTCTCACCCTGCCATCGCTTTTCATTTTGGAGTGTCTTCTCTATGTGCATGGTAATCCTAAGTTGTATACCACGAATTCTCGTTTCCATGCACATGACACCAGAGGCAGAGAGGATTACAGGAAGGAGTATTTCAGACTCACGGTGGCACAGAATGGAGTAAACTTTATTGGTGTGGATCTTTACAATAGGCTGTCAAGGAGTGTCAGGCAGATATCACGTAGTTCATTCTTGGGTAAACTTAAGAGTATTCTTGTGCGGGAGGTTATTTATAATGTCGGAGAGTTCGACAATGTTGAAGTTGATCAGTATTTTCGATGATTTACTGTTTTATGTGTGTGTATATTTTGTTGTATATATATATATATATTTTATATTTATATTATTTTGTTTTAACTGTTTCTTTAAAGGTTTTTCGTGGTACTATAGTAATTAATGAATATGATACTATAGTAATTATTTCGAACATTCCTTGACTGTCTTAATCAGTTTACATTAGATTATTTTATACTGTATTTATTTATTACATATTTTAACCTGACAACTTTATTTATATATTTTATACTGTATTTAGATATTTCATACTGTATTTATATTACATATTTCAACCTGATAAGTGTAAACATGTAGATGTTCATGTGAGACATGCAAATAAACATTCACATTCTTTCATGTATATAACTTTTATTAAAAAGTTGACGTTTTGCCACGACATTCGTGGCTTAATCAAAACTATTGAAAAGTTTTGATAAAGCCACGAATGTCGTGGGGAAACGTCAACTTTTTAATAAAATCGAGTTTTTTGAGATTCACCAAGCCTGTTATTGCTAATAATTATCAAAAAGTTAAAAATAGTTCACAGGCAACAACAATTGAAATAAATATATATATATATATATATATATATATATATATATATATATAAATATATATATAATATATATATATATATATATATATAATTATATGTATAATATACATTTTTTTGCTTGTATTTACTGTAAATAAGAAGGTAACTTATATCCTTTGGTAATATTCTAACTTACCTACCACCAATAAGAGTCAAGGCTCAAAGAAGAGCTAATAATTTTTCAAGATGTAAGATCGGAACCAACCTGTAAATAAAACACAATTATTAGTACTCTGCCATGAATAAACATTAATTATCAATAATTAATAAAAACAAAATTCGTCATATAAAAACCTTTGTATTTGTGAGAATAAATAGACGATATTATCACTAATAGTTTATAATGAATTTTGATTATCTTATAAATGTTTTGATGAAAATAATTCTGAGAACTGTCTACCAAGCCGTTTTTGGACCACCTAAATATATATTTATTTATTGCGAAAGCGCAAATGTTATGACTCATATATTGATTGCGTGCAGTGATATGATGGTTATTATAAACAAATCGTGATTTTATTTGTTTCTATTATTTATGTTGGGTCATCGATTCAGCAACAAGTTCCATGGTTTACTCTGTATACAGGGTCGAAGTAATCAATCAACAAATCCATAAATCAGTTAAATCATACTTCTGTATATAAATAGGCACTTGGCTGTTGTATCAGTTCTCAAACCTACATTTGTATATTCACGTTAATGCCCACGCATATGTCCTAGTGAATTCATTTATTAATTTATGGATCAATTGCATATGTTGGCAAACGAGTAAACTGCACACCTATGATGTAAACGTTTAGGTACCTGAAAATATTTTTATAACAATATATAATGCTACTCTCGTTTACATCTCCTTAAAGCAGAAAATCTTGAATATTTGATATATCATTAATATGTATAACTGACTATTTGATTTTTCACTTCTGAATAATATTTTTCGAATAGTTGATGAGCTATAAATGGTTCAGTTATTGAATAATATTATCAACATTCAACCAACGTAGAAGAACAAATTGATCAGGTTATATAATTTTTTTAGATTGAAATATTTTTCATGATGATAATACATATACAGAAACCTAACTTTCTCGCACAGCTGTATTCTATCAGATTTAAACCATCCTTTTCACATAAATATATTTAGCCTTCACCTCAATAATTCACAAAGCATTTTCAATTCCATTGTCCGTGTCAAATTTGGCGAAAAAAATCTTACTATCAGAAAATTGATTCAATTCAAGTATGATAGATAAAATGAATAAAAAGAAAAGGCCACAACCTGCTTATTACATCATATTATATCCTCAATCTGAAAAATTCATATCGCTAAATTATTTCCTGCCACTAACACAAAAAGTTTATAATGTCATACCTAAATGTAATGTCAAAATTACTTTGAAATCCGAAAAAAAACTCTCAGGATTTTTATTCAATATCAAATATGTCACTTTCAAATTTTAAAAATCAGGAGTTTGCAAATAATTTTTATTTTTCACTTGTATATTATTCGTTCATTTCACCTTAGATACGGTTGTTATAAATACACTCATTATGCCCTAGGGTGTTATGAGCGGACATAATGGATCACAACGCCCGATAATTGTACGAGGAGAAATGAAGCAACTTCCATTGATTAAATACTTCATAATCCTTGTCGTATACGACTCTGGATTTCTCCGGCGATGAATTATTTGCAGCTTTGGCTGCATTTTCTATGATATTCTTGGGTAAATTCATTTTTATTTCCATTATTTCTATAAGATTGCACAAAGAAAGCAGCAATGACATTCACTAAATGTGATGACAAAAATATTCACAAACGTCAAAATATCAACAAATGACATGCCTACTATGAGAAGGAAAATGGAAAGTATAGGAGCAATGAACCGATTTTAAAATCGATTTTTCATTATAATAAAATAATTTTTTCGTGAAAAATAAAATCTTGTATGCACTACGTGCGTTACTGGATCTTAACGCCAATAGGGCTTAACTATTTCCTGAATGTGAAGGAGTGTATACAGGTTGGACTAGTCGATCGTTTAAGACAATCTTCATGAAACACCAACATTTTTTTCGAAAATAAACCAAATTTAAAGTTTTCAAACCATTTTCGCGTAAACCACTACTCGTTTCAAAAAATAAGCAATTTACAAGTTATGCACAAATTGGCGAAACGAGCCAAATTGAATAATCTGGAATCATTGAAAAGTTTCAAACTCAATCATAATTCAAACGGTTATGTCCTGCTGAACGATCAGATTGACGCGATTTATTCCTCTATATTATATATTTTCAAACTCTAATGTATTCCAAGAACACTTAAAGTTGAAAATCCCATTTTAATAACCTGCCGGTAATGTATATTCTTGGAAGGCCATTATATCTAATAATCCTACCAAAATTTCCTGTAAGATGATACCTTTATAATAGACAAACATTTTCATTCAGTTCCAAACTTAACCTGCACGATGATGGTCATATGACGAAAATTGCAATCGCAGTATATATTTCTTGAACTATTTTGTGATAATAAATATGGTAAAATCAAGTTTTGTTTGTATTAATCAATATTAAAAAACAAAAGTCGTGAGTAGCAGAGCGCCATCACTAAAGTCGTATTTTCGCGAGAAATGCGATTCTAGCGAATTTAATATATTTTGAAGAATCACGAAAATAATTTATTTTAATAAAAAAAAATTTGGGAAGTGCATCGTGGTTGAGGAAAAAAGTTGAAACAAACGAAGAAACGTACCTCAACATCAACCCAATCCACGCACCAAATTTCAACCCTCGACTATAAAAAAAAATTTCGGGAAGTGCATCGTGTACTGATTGCGAAGCAGGTCGTGGTGCGATTTGGACGGAATAGTCTCCGCGGGGGGCAGCGCGACTGAGGAAATTGGTTGAAACTACCTAAAGGCACTTCCTAAACATTAACCCTCTCGGTCACGAATTAAAACTATTGGAGCGAAAAATCTGAAATTTACTGTGATGCAACTTATGATTTTTTGAAAATTTTTGATGTTGAATTCAGATTTTCAAAATGCTCCGTTTGGGCACTATGACATGTCCCCAATTGAGGACATCATGAGCTGATGGGTACCATGACATGTCCCCAATTGAGGACATCATGAGCTGATGGAAGACAAAAAATTTTCAGAAATATGTTCAGAGGGTAAAATATTAATATGTTTTATTAAAATAACATTACAGGGTATGGTATTTCATGAATGGTCCATTTTCGAAGTACTAAAATGTATAAAATTTAACTTTTTCAAAAATAAAATAAAAGTGCTGTTATATTTACCTAGATGTTGCGTTTACCGCTAGCTCACAATGTCCTCAAATTAGGACACCACACTTTCAAAAATCGCTGATTACAATATGCACAAAAATCACCAATCAAAATTACTTTGGAACAAGTCTACACTTATTGTGAACGTGAACAAACAGTTTTCAAACACGTTGTCTAACGAATATAACTAACAAAAAATAAACAGTAGCTACACTGCTGTCACAACTACCCTACGGAAACCTATATTTCAAATGAATGAATTTTTTTTCCATCAGCTTGTAGATGGCAGCACATATATTCATTTGGAAGTATATGATGTCCACAACTGAGAACAATGTGACAGAGAAGTAAGAGCAAGCGGAACTTCATAGGAAAAAATCCAAAGTAGGTTGTCCTCAATTGAGGACAAAGTGAGCGAGAGGGTTAACTCGATGTACGTATCAAGTTTGAATCCTCCAACTCAATCTGAAAAAGCTGTGGACTTTGGTAAATTTACAAAAACCACGAAAAAACATGAAATATCGTCGTAGAAATGGAGGCGGTTGCAGAAATTTACTCAAATTTTAATACTTTCGTTCTGCAACAGGAACAATCCTAGGTACCAAATTTTAGCTCATTAGACTCGATGGGAGCCGCTGTAGATGCCAATATGTACCGAGAAAAAACAAATATATATATATATATATATATATATATATATATATATATATATATATATATATATATATATATATATATATATATATATATCAGACATGCAAAATTTTTCGAAAATCATTTTCTAGAAGGTCTACATAAAATGGAGTTAAAGGTATCTGTTGGATATGTTGAATGATTTTTGTGTTATACTAGGTATCTATTTTTATCACTCAAACAATGAATATTCTAATGTCTCTATCGCAAGAAGCTGAATTTTATGAATAATTTACATACATATCTTCAAATTCATGAATAAACATATATCAATAACTGATTACATTGCAAAATAACATTGTAGCTTAAAAATATATCTCGTTTGCTGTGATTCTATAGTCGGTGATGTTCCTTGACCTATTTTATTTCATGATGATCTAAAGCTAGTACAGTTTACGTGAAAATACTTGAAGTAAAGTTGCATTGAATAACATATTAAATAACGAAACCCGCAAAACGCCTTTTTTTAACATTAATGAAGACAAACTGTTGTGAAGTAATAATATCTTATTTAATTTCTGACCCGAAAATAAAAATAGCTTTCAGACCCCAATCCAAAATGTCGAATATAGATCAAACTCGCCGTTATCTCGCTACCAGATATAAAATATATCTGAAATCTTTTATTAATCGAATAATAAACTCTGAATTTCAACTCAAAGTTACACAGAATACCCACATATAACTATTTACTACAGCCTCCTGTAAGCTCTCATGCTGATAATTTCATATATTGTCATCTCCTAATTTTTTGTAGTACTTTTTTTTTATCTCAAAGGACCTACAGTTTTCCGAACGCCCAATGGGCTTGTAACTGAGTCATTACCCAACAGTTAATCATATTTAGAACCTCTAAATTTCATTGGACTAACACAACACCCAACAGCAAGGTGGGACTCGAACCCACAATCCTCGGTTTACAAGAGATACACCCTACCGCTTGGCTGTCGAGGTAGCAAAGGGTACTTATATTGTTGCCGATGGATTGGGCAAAGGTAAATTGAGTCCCGTCTACCTGAATTAAGAAGGGTCAAGAAATTGAGTCCCGGGTCACTTAAATCTTTCTAATCCTTCTAATCCTCCTGATATGCATATTTCGGGAATTCCTAATTACTTTTTAAATCTTTATACCAAATAATATTTTTATTACCTATGAACGAAGGATTTCATTGGTTAGACATCTATGGATATCATATATAAAAAGGGTTTTCTACAAAATGTTTAATATAGTTTGTTTAATTTGTACCTACCTATTCGGTGTTAGTTAGTTTGTCAAAATGAGTTCTGTGAGAGTTGTACTAAGTGAAAGAGGGAAACAACTGATTGTGTTGGATGGCTTCAAATATCGTTTCCATAAGATGTTAAAAAATAATGCCAAACGTTGGATTTGTTGTGCACAGACAAAAGAAAAATGCAAGGCATTTTTAAAAACTGAAGGTGCTGACAACATAGTAACAGAAATTATGGATAACCACAACCATACAGTAAACGAAGAGGTACTTAATCGCAAAATTTTAAGTAACTCTTTAAAGCGAAAGGCCACAGAAGATGTTAGTGAACGCCCGATGAAAATTATAAATAAGGAGTTACGAAATGGCGATATTAATACCTTGACAACCGAGGATATGAGATTGGTCAGAAAAAATATGTATAATGCTCGACGATCTGTTTTGCCTAAATTGCCAAAAAATATGGAAGAAACTCATGCAATATTAAAAACATTCCCAGTGAAAACCAATACAGGCGAAGAGTTCCTAATGGTAAACGATGTAGAAAATCAGATAATTATGTTTTCCTGCAAGACCAACCTAGAATTTTTAGCAGATTTAGAAACTATTTATATAGATGGAACTTTTGAATACTGTCCGAAGTTCTTTCTGCAAATGTTCTCCATACATGGTTTAAAAGACGACCTTTACATGCCATTGGTTTTCTTTTTATTGCCAAATAAACGAAAAAATACATACACACTGGCACTGAAACATCTGGTTGTAGAAATTGGCAAATGCAATAAAATACTTACTTTACGAAAAGTATTTGCTGATTTTGAAGAAGCAATTCATCAAAGCGTTACTGAGGTTTGGAGTGATGTTTCATTGAAGGGCTGCCGTTTTCATTTAGGACAGTCTTGGTAAGTACTTTTATTTGACATTGAATATTTTGCAAATCTTAGATGAAATAAATTTTAAAAAATTTTCAAGGTGGCGCAAAATTCAAGCACTAGGCTTATCATCCTTATACAAAGACAAAGACAGCGACGTGGGTAAATATTTAACGTATTGCTTTACAATGCCATTTCTCAACCCAGAAGATGTAGGAGATTGTTTTGTTGAATTCACAGAATTCTAAAGTTGTGGAATTTGCGGACTATCTGGTCGATAATTATATTTCAGAATCGGCTAGGTTTCCACCAAAAATATGGGCGGAGAAGACGAGCAGTTTACAACGGACGACGAATGCATGCGAGAGCTTTCATGCAAGGTTTTTTCATTTTATTTCGCCCATCCACATATATTCCAATATTTAACAGTGTTAATAGATTTTCAAAGTGATACTTATATAAAAATTAGAAGCATTCAAAAAAATATAAAAAAAGTTCATTCTTCACACACTCTCAAAAATAAAAATTTTCTAAATGAACAAATTTTAAAATTAAATTGTAACTCAATATCAAAATTTGAATTTCCTAAAATTGTAGGAGAAAACCTTAGAATAATTAAATAAACGAATATTCAGCATGTTATTAGGTATAGGTATATTATTGTAAATATTTGTAAATTGTATAAAATTATATGATATAATATGAATTTTAGTTTTAATATTCTACGATTACGAACCCCTACTGTGCAAGCTCAGGTAGGCCCGGGACTCAATTTACCTAACTCCGGGACTCAGTTCGGCTATCATTAAGACGGATTATAAATTTTGGGACTCAATTAGGCATTTCCGGATGCATTACAATCAACTGTTATCTTAAAATTTTGAGAGATGGCCGATAACAATGATATTATCCAAATATTGGATGTTTTTATTTTAGTTAGACCAATAAAACAATTAATTTGTAGTTATGTACACATCATAATGCCTAGAAAACCTTCAATTTATGTTCGTATTGAAATATATTTTCCGAAAAACACTATTTTTCAAAAAAAAATCGAACCTTGGCCTCTTAGGTAATGCATTTATAATTACAATATATTTTTATGATAATATACATAGAAAATTTAATTCTCCGATATTTTCATACTAATCTACTAGCATATATGTACTAGACAATTAATCTATTCTATATTAAGGAAAATTTTCATTACTGAGAGACAAATATAAAATTTGATAATTCAGTCAGAGAAACAATTTATTGAACAATTAAATATTCAACTATATGTTCCCTATACTACATGCTGCTGTAGATTATTTCGAAAAGATTATTTAAAAATTCCACATCGTCAACATTCCCATTATGAATTATGATGGTAGACTTAATTTCAAAATCAAGTGCGCGTAAGAGAAAAAACCTCGTGAGCAGCAGAGCTTCTCAACTAAGATTGCATTTCCCCCCATTTTTGTTCATTTTAATATACAAATTCTTTACCACTTATTTTTTTTAGATTATATTTTTCATACCTCGATAATTATGCATAAAATGAAATCTATCAAAGTACAATTGTCAGCAAGCTACAGAAATTCGAAACCGAAACTGATCACAACAATATAATATAATCGAACATAGTTTCTCGATGAACAGATATAAAATTTATAATAATAATAATATTAATAATAATAAATATCTTTATTCAAGAAAAAATTGGCAATGGATACACATTCACACTATGAAAAGAAACAATTAAAGTATCTAGTCCTAGGACCTAGATAATATAGTTTTCCCGAATAAAAATAAAATGATTACTGAATCCACTCACAAAGACCATGGCCTGTAATGAGCATAAATAAAAAAAATTGGATTGGACAACTAATTTTAAATCAAGATAAACTAAAATTGAATAGACAATCTACAATTACATTAAACAAGACATGTTAACAACTTTTTGGCTCTATTAATTTATGTATATAAAACCTACTTCTTGCTACTATCCATTTTTTTGTTTTACTTTTAAATTTTTTAAAGTTATTTGTATTTCTCAATTCCAAAGGTATCTCATTATACGTGCTTTGGCCAACGTACAAGTGACTACGTTGACATACAGTCTTGCTGAATCTAGGAACACATAGTGAACCCCTGCTGTACCGAATGCCCAAATCATGTTCAATCAAAATGCTTTTATTTATATTTTTTTTGTGAAATTTAACACCGAAGCACAAAAAAGCTGACGCAAATCCAACATATTCGACAGCTGAAACAACAGTTCGGTTGGAAATCGAATATCCTTAGCATGTATTATCTTCAAGAGCCATCTTTGTTGTACTTCTAACTTCCTTATTACGTGGCTATAAGCGCCACCCCACGCAACAATACCATATCTCAGATACGACACTACAAGAGCTCTATGAACCACCATTAGATGTGTCACATCCAGAACAAGGAAAACTTTTCTAAATCTTGGTAATAGGCATCTCAACTTGGTATATCTATTATTACCTATATTCAGTTTACCCTCAGATATAATTTTTCTGAACGCTGAACCTGAGCATTCTATGACTGCCCAATTTGACCAAATTATGTTCAATCAAAATGCTTTTATTTATATTTTTTTGTAAAATTTAACACCGAAGCACAAAAAAGCTGACGCACATCCAACATATGAGACAGCTGAAACAACAGTTCGTTTGGAAATCTAATATCCTTAGCATGTATGATGTTCAAGAGCCATCTTTGTTGTAGTTCCAACTTCCTTATTACGTGGCCGCCACCCCACGCAACAACACCATATCTCAGATACGACTCTATAAGCGCTCTATGAATTACAATTAGATGTGTCACATCCAGAACAAGGGAAAGTTTTCTAAATCTTGGTAATAGGCATCTCAACTTGGGGCATCTATTATAACCTATATTCAGTTTAGCCTCAGACATAATTTTTCTGAACGCTGGACTGCCCAATTTGAGTCTCCCTTCTTTTTTTTCGTAATAATTATCTTGTTCGGAGATAAAGTGATTCTGATTTCTTATAGAATTGATGATTTCACTCTCTTTAATTGCCTATGTTAGATATTGCAATCGATGATATTTAAATATAGTTTATATATATATATATATATATATATTTTATATATATATATATATATATATATATATATATATATATATATATATATATATATATATATATATATATATATATATATATATATATATATATATATATATATATATGCCTGTGCTCTCTTATTATTTACTTGCCTTTTCTTAGCAATGAAAGGTCATTTGAGTGAGAAAACCGACTTCGTTAAATGGTTATCGTGTCGTCAAAAAATTCGTGACTTTCTTAAAAGTATCCTTGGACAGTTTCGCGATTTTCGTGGCGAAACGTCAACTTTTTAATAAAATCGAGTTTTTTGAGATTCAACAAGCCTGTTATTGCTAGTAATTATTATTATATATATATATATATATATATATATATATATATATATATATATATATATATATATATATATATATATATATATATATATACAGTGGCGTAGATAGGGGGGGGGGGATCAAGGGGATCAATCCCCCCTCATGAGCCTAAGAAAATTATAATAGAATTGAATCAAAGTCTTCGTATCTACGTATTTAAGTAGGTATACATGAAATTTATTAAGCACTAGAACCTCTTTGGGCATAATATATGTACAATTATATAAAAATCATCTAGATATGTTTTTGTGAAAATTGAGTATTTTATAATTTCCGAGCTTCGAGCAGGCAAAATTATTTTATAAAATTATAATAAATCAAGAAATTGAATCGTTTTTCTAATTTTGGGTAACTAGTAGTTTTGAGCATATTTTATTCAATGTTTAATTAATGAGTTTAAACGGTCTCTATAAGCAAAACACGTGTTTAAAAAAGTTCAAATGTCTCTAATGGACAATTTTTATATGGTCGATAAAGAAGAAGTCAATCAAAATCTCCTCTTACTTATTCTCTTTCTAAATTTTATGCTACACTATTAAACAAAACTACTCGAGCTTTTGTTTAATACTGTAGTATTATATATAAAGCTTGAGCAGTTTTGTTTAATAGTGTAGTATAAAATTTAGAAAGAGAAGAAGTGCGAGGAGGTTTCGGTTGACTTCTAAGTTTGTAAATAAAATTTTCCATTGCATCTATTTGAGTTCTTTTAAACATGTTTCTTGGTCCTAGTAATCGATTAAACTTCTTGTTCACATTCGAGAAGCGTAACTTCTACTCATAGAAGATTTTCAATCAATATTTAATATTTGGTAATGTGTAGTATCAAAATATGAGCTTTTCAAAAAATAGGACTAAATCTTGGATTTGGTTGTGAATTTATTTACTTCTTAATATTCTAAAGTTAATAAAGATTGTCGAGTCAGTAAAAGTTTCGTGTGATGGTTTTCTGGACTTCTGCATCATGGATCTTGAAAGAAGATTCACTAATCATGAGAATATATCAAATGATTTTCGGTACTTTTCAAGAATGATTTATACGAAATTGACAAATTAGTTGATAAATTCATCAAAACTGACGAGTTTTATCAAAAATTTCTTACTGCCACACCTGCTGTTTTCGTTGAGTTGAAAGTGTGGAAAAAATATTTAATTCTTAGAGGCGATATTAGGCGTAAAAGTTCATTAAAAGAGCTAGATGATTGTCTAGAATTTTTTTTTCCGAATCAGCTACGTTGCCGGTATCGACGTTTGAAGAGAATAAAAACGATTCAAAGGAGCACGATAAAAGAAGTGAGTTTGTTATAACACTTCTGACTATATGAAATCAATTGCAAATTAAAAACTCATGGTTATCTCATTTTTTGTTATTGAATGGTTTGGCTGCTCTGGAAATTCATCATGACATTGGAATCATAGCTGACGAAGTCATAATAGCCCAGTCAACAAAGGCCAGAAAACATGAAACTTAGAAACATATTATAATTGATTTTGACGGATATCCTGAAGAGCCTACTACCAAGAATGAAGAGCTAAACTGAAGGGTATAAAGCCATTCATCTTGCGCTATCGCGTTCGAGAGAAACGCTGTTTGTGTTACAGCAAAAGAGGACTTTTTGGGGAGTAAGAATAATGAAGAGAACTTGTTGCTTGCTCTGGTGTCAGAACTTTAAACTCATGGTCTGCGGGTAATAACAAAAGAAAAAGATGCCGCTGTAGATATTGTAATGACAGCTATAAACCGAATCAACATTACTTCTATTGTTGTAGTTGTGGGCTCAGATACAGATCTAATAACATTGTCAATTGCGCTGGCTCCTGAACAGAAAAATATAAATTTCCTAAAAGAGAAAGGAGGTGCTATATCATCAACGACCATTTACAAGATGGAAGCTTCGATTTACTAGCACCAGAGTTCACAAAAATTTCTACTATTTGCACATGCACTAACAGGTTGTGATGCCACATCTTATTTTTTCGGCATAGGTAAATTAAAAGCAATAGAATAGCTTGAGTCACATGACACTTAAGACTTGACTGAGTTATTTACACATCTACAGAGGTATGAGGTATTGATGGCTGCAGAAGAGAAATTTGCACTGCATTCTTCTATATATATATATATATATATATATATATATATATATATATATATATATATTTTTATATATATATATATATATATATATAGATATATATATATATATATATATATATATATATATATATATATATAGTATAAGAAAATATATTCAACTTTAAACAATGCCCGATATAACAGATTTACAACTCTGATAAAGAAGAGTACACTGAGATGTCACTTTGACCTGGCAAAACTGCCACCAACCTCTGAAGCGTGTCATCAACATTCACTAAGAGTTTTTTTACAAGTACAGAGTTGGTTAGGAAATGAACTTACCGCCACAGAGTGGAGATGAAAAATGGAAACTCTACAAAACAAAAAGATTGAAAAAAACACTGAAATCGGTTACAACATCAAAACCATTTGCCCCAGTTGATATTTTGCATCAATTGTCTTGTGCTTGCAAACAAGGACGTGGAAGATATTGTGGGTGCAGGAGAGCCAACATAGTTTGTTCTGGAATGTGTGAGAATTGCAATCGGTTGTCATGTTCAAACTCGCCGAAGAATATAGATTAGACTCAGATCCAAGTTCAATAGAATAAAGACTTATATATTGTAAATAGCATACTTCATAACTGTCTGTTATAAAAACTAAGAATTCTAATAATCAAGAAGGATATATTTTTACTATAGTTTAGAGCTGGGTGGATGCTCCGTGATGCTGTTAAAGCTGTCACCTTGTGGTAAACAGCTGCCGATTTTGCCATAATAAGACACGGCAGATCCATAGGTGGTGGATAATGGAACGTAAATCAAATAAAATCGTTAGGGAATTCCTTGCCCCCCGAACCAAAATCGGCATAAGCAATAGATTACTTCATATTTCGTTTATTTTAATACACTACGACTGATCAACGAAATAGTCAGCCGCCCGTAATCGCAGCTAAAAATTGCTGCAACCTCCCCTCTACTGTGTCAGCCCGAGCGGGAATAAGGAAACCTTCACACCAATAAATTAACAATTAAATAATCTACCATTTTCATTTAAGTTTTTTTCCTGTTATATAATATCCAAAAAGCCTATACGCAAAAATATGAAGTGTTAGAGTTAAAAAATTGTTTTTGTCGCGCATTCATATTCATTTATGAGAAAACTATTAGGTTCAACGTAAAAATGAAGACGACCATTATTATAGCTCATGTTATAACAAACACAACGAAAAAATATTCAACTTGATTCGATTATTAGTATCGTAGATTTAGAGCTTTCCGCAGTTATTGACATTTTCATTCTTTGAGAGGGGGTAGGAGGTGAAGCTCCAAGGGGATTTTAGGGGACTTTTGTGAAAATGATCCTCTGGTAGTGGTTTATCAATGGGAAAAAATTCAGCTTTACGCTAATTTTTTTCCCATCAAAACCTTTATTGACTGGGCGAAACCTCAGTTTTCTACTCTGAATTTCCCAAAAAATCCAATTGATATAATTTTTTACTAATTTTCAATTAATTTTTTCCAATTCAATTTATTTTAACTTCAGTATTTAATTTAATTTTTCTACTTATTTTGCACTACATGAAAGATTATTTATCAACAAAAATAGAACTTCAGTGGAAAATTTCATACTAAGTCATATCCCCCCCCATCGCAAAAAGCTATCTACGCCACTGTATATATATATATATATATATATATATATATATATAAACTATAAAACACATATACATATACATATATAAATTTCAAATGCAATATATTGTACAGGCTGTCCCATTTTCGATGTCCTTACGGGGTAACTCGCTTATTTTTAGAGATAGAGATTTGCGGTTTTCACGAATGTTGGCTACTTTTTTGTGAATCTTACGATACCGTAAACAAAATTTTCATAGCTTACTTCGATTTTGAGATACAGGGCGTTGAAAATATTGCATTTTGGTCACCCTCCTGTATCTCAGCTGCCTTTCAACTTAAAGGAGAAGTATAAACTGTTTTTTATACAATTTTTTACGTAAAATCCAGTGATTTCCGAAATGAGCTGCCATTGTTCAGATATAACCCAATGTTATAATTTTTTAAATGGAACACTCTGTATATTTTTCCATATTCAAAACAAAAATGTTTTGCGCTTTTCAAAAATATAAAATACTTATATAAAATTCTAAGTATTATCCCTGTATTTAAATAATTTTCTTTTTTTCATGGCAAGTCAAGACAAATATCACTTTGATAGATGGTTCGACGCAGTAAACAAAAATATCACTTCCATTTATATAGGTTAGAATGAAAAGTTACTTCTTTGTAACACTGCTACAAAACAAAGTTTTATCATTTTTCTGTTGAAAATGTTTTGTAATTATTGTTCAAATTACTGCCCATTCTGTTGAAGACACATCTTCTGAGGATAGCTCCAATCGACCACAGTTAAAACAAAAGTCTTATGCCTAAGTATTCGAAAACTTCTCTCGGAATTTCGTCAAGTAGTTTAGAAAGAAAATCATCCAAAATTTTCAAATATCTTTGGTGATTCAAGTTACCGTCGAAAATGCGGTAGGCTAATCTTCCTCCTAAAACGAAACAAGATACATTAAAGCTTTAATGTATCTTCTTTCGTTTCTGGAGGAAGATTAGCCTACCGCATTTGCGACGGTAACTTGAATCACCAAATATATTTGGAAATTTTGGATGATTTACTTTCTGAACTACTTGACGAAATTCCGTTGGTTCAATATAGAAAAGGTTTATCCTAATGAAAGGTTCCAAAACCAGTGGATTGGTAAGAATGGTTACATAAACTGGCAACCAAGGTCCCCTGACTTATCTATATGTGTGATATATATATATATATATATATATATATATATATATATATATATATATATATATATTATATATAATATATATATATATATATATATATATATATATATCACACGCAGCACGAAAATCGAGATGCTCTGATGAATGCCTCGAGAGAAGCTTTCGAACACTCAGATATAAGACTTTTGTTTTAACTGTGGTCGATTGGTGCTATCTTCAGAAGATGTCGTCTGTGTCTTCAACAGAATGTGCAGTAATTTGAACAATATTCACAAAACATTTTCAACAGAAAAATAATAGAACTTTCTTTTGTAGCAGTGTTACTATGAGTTTCTATTTTTGTTATAATAATTATTAAATTCATCTCTGTTTGGTCACTTATACTAAATAATATTTTTTTAATGAATACTTTTCATTCTAACCTATATAAATAGAAGTGATATTTTCGTTTACTGCGCCGAACGATCTATCAAAGTGATATTTGTCTTGACTTGCCATAAAAAAAAAGAAAAATTATCTAAATACAGGTATAATACTTAGAATTTTATATTTTTGAAACGCGCAAAACATTTTTGTTTTGAATATGGAAAAATATACAGAGTGTTCCATTTAAAAAATTATAACATTGGGTTATATCTAAACAATGACAGCTCATTTCGAAGATCTGACTACGCCACTGGATTCTACGTAAAAAAATGTATAAAAGACAGTTTTCACTTTTCCTTCAAGTTAAAAGGCAGCTGAGATACAGGAGGGGGACCAAAATGCAATATTTTCAACTTCGCCCTGTATCTCAAAAACGAAGCAAGCTATGAAAATTTTGTTTACGGTATCGTAAGATTCACAAAAAAGTAGCCCACGTTCGCGGAAACCGCAAATCTCTATCTTCAAAAATAAGCGAGTTACCCCGTAAGGACATCGAAAATGGGACAGCCTGTACAACATTTAGTTCATTATGGCCAGGTTTCACAGCCACTGGCGTCAATTGCGCCCTCCTATACTCACAGTAACAAGAGCCTTGAAACTCTACACCAGTAATTTCATTGAGATCACTCACCATAAAAATGGGATATACATAGAACTTTTTTTACTTTAGGGGTGGCTCTTTTGTATATCCAAGCCAGGACGTCGACGTTGAAACACGATCTCACTTCAAGACACTGAGAAAACTTGTCTGCATTTTTTCAGGTAGGTATACCTCTTACATAATCGTGACCCAGTTTCAATTATTTCAGTTTCAGATAATAATTTATAGTGATCCTAGTGTTAAAAATTTTTCACAATATCGAGAATGTATAAATCAATCGATTAATTATTTCTTGCCATTATTAATTGTTGAATGATAGGGACCTTGTAATAGATTCTTCATCTGTTTATTTAAAAGTAGCATACATTCATGAAAAATTTCATTCCATTTATGGGAAGTGTACTGTTTGTAAATCACGATTCTGTCTAGTGCTGGAAGAAATTTATTTGATTATTCACCTAATTGTTCTTAAATGCTTATTCGAATTGAGTTTAAAAAATGGGAAACTCATTAAATTAATACTCAACCAATGTCGAAAGGAATCAAATTCCGGTTTGTTTCATATATATATATATACATATATATATATATATATATATATATACATATATATATATATATATATATATATATATATATATATATATATATGTATATATATATATTATATATATATAATTATATATATATATATATATATATATAAGGTATATATATAGGTATATTATACTATATATATAATATATATATATATATATATATATATATATATATACATATATATATATACAACACTTCTGCCTAACCTCCGTTACTTCAATACAGGGTACCATTGGTGGAATTTGCTTTTTATCTATGTACATCACACCTATACCTAACAGGTCAAGTTTCGGACTTATGAGCATTTATTTGTGAAAATGATCATTGAACAAGGTATTTGGAAACAATGCAATGATTACTATTTGACAGTAACGTTGTGAAAATCTACTAATAATATCGACATTTTCGTCATTTCAGAATTTGAAAGTATCTTCAGAAACTATGGAATGAAACTATTCAAAAGAAGTTCTTATGAAATTGTTCATTATTTTTGGACAGTGTAAATCATCAGCAGTACATGTAGAAAGTTCAATGAAATGTATCCGAATCTACCTCCAATGTCCCCCCAAGAAATTTATACCAATTCAGAACAATTTCAATACGTTTGAATAAACTTTAATTGTTGGAGATTCTAAAAATAATATTATGTACAGGCTGTTCCGTTTGAAAAATCAAAGTTGCTACTACTTTCTAATAGAAGTGGCAACACCGCATAAACAATTGGGGGTGGGGGGGGGGGGGGGTGGGGGGGGGGGGGGGTGGGGGGGGGGGGGGGTGGGGGGGGGGGGGGGTGGGGGGGGGGGGGGGTGGGGGGGGGGGGGATTGTGCAGAACAATCCAAGTCAGTTGTTTTTCCTATTGTAGGTACTAAAGAAATTTGTAAGTAAGATCAACCTGATATGAACTTTGGTCTATATCATTAAAGAGCAATAATGTTCTTGAAAGTCAACGCGCGGGTTTTGTTAATTAGGTTAACGGAATGAGGAATTGGTATAATTATATATATATATATATATATATATATATATATATATATATATATATATATATATATATATATATATTCATCTGGTTATTCTTTTCAATAATAGATTGTCCAAGTAAGAAAATAGTTTATTGCATTCACTTTCACAGGTTTAATTTATTATCAAAAATTATGAACTCAGTTCGTTGTCATTAAAATTTTAAATATTCAGGAAGCTCAATCTATCCTCTCGTTAAAGTTATTACAAATTTTTAATTCTATGAATGTCTAGGACCAACCATGTTAACGTTTGTAGTTTTTATAGCTATGGAACAGGCTTGAAAATTTAAACATTTCTAAATGTGAACTATATAGAAGTAATATATGGCATAGATATTAACAGTCATAAATTAAAATAATTCGATACACTTTAATCTTGAGAAGTTTCAGCATTCAATCAAATAAACAAAATTCAATTTCAGATTTCACATAACTAGTCGATTTACTATCCAACATATATATGTGTGTGTGTATGTGTGTGTGTGTGTGTGTGTGTGTTTGGTATCCGAGAAGGATTATCAACACAAGATGCTATGGCTCAGATAACAAGGAAGTTGTATAACGCTTTAGACAAATCGCGGCCCTGTCTATCTATTTTTATCGATTTAGCAAAAGCCTTTGACACAGTCAGTCATCAGCTGTTAATGGACAAGCTCCAGCAATTCGACTTCGGGGAAGTGTCATACGATTTAATGAAGAGTTTCCTCACAAATCGTAGACATGTATCGGTTGATGGATCGGACAGTGGATTGAATTCGGTCGAATGTGGGGTACCACAGGGAACTATTCTTGGTCAAATATTGTTTCTAATATATGTAAATGATCTACTGCTCGCGGAACCATTGAGCAACGAAATTATGAGTTACGCAGATGATATAGCGATTATAATGTAAAGCCGAAAGCTGGGAACAATTGAAAAGCGAATCGGAAAATATAAGATGGTAAAAAAAGATTTGATTAAAACTTACTTATAATGAATATGGATGAAAAAATTTTTTTTTGTTTTATCATGCAATGAAAACAACCGACTGTCATTTGAAAGTCTGAATATAGGGAAAAACGTCACAATTTCTGCAGTTGATTCAATTCGTTAGTTGGGCATATATATCAATAAACATTTGAGATGGCATGTCCATATAAAACATCTCATACAAAAATGGATAGGTCACTTGTATCGCTTCAAGCATCTTGCTCAGTTCTTGGATCTGCGCAGATTAAAAGTTCTTTATCATTCATTGTTTCAAACACAACTGACATACGGCATACTGGTATGGGGAGGAGATAGAGAACATCATTTAAAAAATCTAGAAATACTTGAGAAATTGATATTGAAAATTATCATAAAGAAAAAGAAAACATGTTCTACAGAGAAATTATACGAAGAAAGCAAAGTATTGGATGTTCGTGAGATATTCCTACAGACAATACTGAAGTACCATTTTAAAAATAAAATTGACATACCCTATATGAGAGAACGAATAAATTAATTAGTCAGAGGAACTATGTATATATTCTGAAAAGGCTGTATGATAGAAAACCTCTCCACTCAAAAATTAAGAAAACTTTCAAAAGTTTCAGGGAAACATCGCCAACAGGCTACTTTATTCACCAACGGAAGAGGTTTTGAGTATAATTGACACAACTAAGTACTTACCAGCAAAACTAAAAAAAACAATATGAAATAAAAAATTAACATGAATACTCTGTTTGAATGTTTTGAACGAAATCATATAATAAATTTTAAAATTTTCCTGATATAGAACAGCTCTCCTAAAAGTACTGTGTACTTCTGAGAGAAAATTTTTTTTTGGTTGATCTCTGTTTGCCTGGTTATGTAATTTTAGTGTGTGTGTGTGTGGGT
Source organism: Cynegetis impunctata (assembly GCA_030704885.1). Taxonomy (NCBI): domain Eukaryota; kingdom Metazoa; phylum Arthropoda; class Insecta; order Coleoptera; family Coccinellidae; genus Cynegetis; species Cynegetis impunctata. Next base: position 75,757 of record JARQZK010005107.1, on the reverse strand, counting down.
GTGTGTTTATTATATTTGAAAATATATTCAATTTTCACCTTTGATGTCATTAGGATTGAAAATGGAAAATCTAATCATATGAAATATATTATAATAAATTCACATTACTCGTACCAGTACCACACGAATTTTGTTACAAGGAAAAACAAGACTACATACTCCAGATATACCAAAGAAAATGAAAATCATCGCCAACTTGCTGTTTAGTAACCTAGTTCCCAAATAAGTTACTTCATATTCCTGTCAATTTTAACTAGAACAGTTTTCGACGTTCTCCGCCGTTGTCGACGTATCAAAATTGCCCAATTTCACGGCAGACACTTCCGAAAGTACTCAAACCACCGGCAACAGGAACAAAAATTAATTGGCGTGAAGAAACACGGCATATCTAAATCCAAAACAGGCGCGGGAACGTGACATCGTTTCAATTTAATTTTATTGTTAACATTTCAACTCACTTTGTTCTAGTTACGTTCTTTCCGAGATGAGAAAATAAATGAGCCGGAATGACGAAATGGGAACAAAGTGTGCAAAAACGTGAGTGTTTTCCGCCAAATTAAACCTTTTTTTCGCGACTATATTATTTTTCGTGCCGGCGAATAAGGTCGCGATAATGTGGTTGATCAATTGGACATTTTCGATGAAATGATTATGAAATATTCAGAATTCCGCTGAAAAAAAACATATTTTTGGCATTCATTAGTCGATAAATGAGTTAAGAGATATTGATCTTTAAGATACTCCAGCATGCAATAACTTAAATTGAAAAACACAAACTGCTCTTATTTCACTATTGTATAAGATAATACTTATAGGCCAAGCTACAGAGATTTGTAGGGAGCATTTTGTGTAAAAAGTGTTAGAAGAAAACCAGCTCCGCCATTGTGTGTAAAATAGTTCCATATGATATAGTGATATGTTTTTCACTCGACTTTATTATTTATAACTTTGTTATTAACAATTTAATGAAAAAAATCGCATTTTTTTTTTGTTTTTTGCTTATAAAAATGAAACTATCGAAGTAATCGTGATGGTGTCAATAGACGAATTGTAGAAAATGAAAAGACGAAGAAAACGAGAAGACGACTGGATCAGACACTTAGTTTAGGAGAAAACCGTCCGAAATGCAGTTTTTAAAAATTTTTTTAACTCGGTTATTTTTTGAGTTGTACCGTAGATCCTCCGGCCAGTATTAGTTATTGATATGAACTTCATTTGTGCGAAGATCAGGAACTGTCCGATGCATAGTTTTTGATCTGTGGCCATTTGATTATGTTACTATGCAATTTTCCAGCAGACATGAATGCGACAGGTATGGTCCGATTTCAATTTACTAAAAAGATTTTGAAAGTAGAATTCTCATAGTTCAAAACGTTCATCTTGGTTTTTCATAAAAACGCTTAAAAATATGTTAAAAATAAAGCTGAACAAGACGAAAAACGGCCGAGCGCGTGAGAGTAGTTGAAGAGTGGGGGTAGAGCAGCAGGCAAGAAGAAGTATGACATTCGAAAGCGTCGGCATTTTGAACATGACAGTAATTTCTAAACATTGTCAGATAATAATTGTAAACCCCCCACTCTTCAACTACTCTCACGCGTTCGGCCGTTTTTTGTCATGTTCAGCTTCATTTTTAACATATTTCTCAGCATTTTTATGAAAAACCAAGATGAACGTTTTGAACTATGATAATTCTACTTTCAAAATTTTTTTATTAAATTGAAATCGGACCATACCTGTCGCATTCAGGTCTGCTGGAAAATTGCATAGTAACATAATCAAATGGCCACAGATCAAAAACTATGCATCGGACAGTTCCTGATCTTCGCACAAATGAAGTTTATATCAATAGCTAATACTAGCCGGAGGATCTACGCTACAACTCAAAAAATAAGCGAGTAAAGAATTTTTGAAAAAACTGCATTTTGGCCGGTTTTTTCCGATTTTCTCTCAAACTAAGGGTCTGATCGGGTCGTCCCACTTCTCATTTTCTTTGTCTTTTCATTTTCTACAATTAGTTTATTAACATCACGTTTACTCTGATAGTTTCATTTTTATAAGCAAAAAACTATAAAAAATGCATAAAATTGTTAATAACAAAGTTATAAATTTTAAAGTCGAGTGAAAAACATATCACTATATCATATGGAACTATTTTACAAACAATGGCGCAGCTGGTTTTCTTCTAACACTTTTTACATGAAGAAATCTCTGTAGCTTGGCCTATTATTATTTTACATTATCTTGTTATTTTGGTATATTTGAATCTACTACATAAAGTGAACAAGGAAAATTCTTCAATAATTTAAAAAATCATCAAACAACTTTTCAAGGGAGCTGGTTATAATGTTTACCTCGACGAAGCATTCTACATTCATAATCCAACAGTGAATTATAGAAATCGTCAAGTCACCCCGACTCAAAATCTGCATACAGCTGTTTCGATATTATCAGATCTCATCAGTGCAGCTTATTTGACTCGTAGAGAATTAAATAATTTCTAATTGTTCCCCAATATAAATAGAGACCGAGCTACTATCTGGATAACAACCCAGACCGCCCTCCATCAAGGATATTGGTGTTCTATTCACATCCCCTGCATCGTTACACAACCCTCTTAGTATTTCACTCGCACATCCTCTCTATTACTCTCTCAATAATCATTTTATATATGAGATAAATTTGATTGAAATAAACCATTTTCTATGGTCTGTTTGATCAAAATGGCGCCACTTTCAGTAGATATAACTGCAGGAGTATTGTAGGGCAACATATGAGAAACCTATATAGCTATGTTTCAAGTTTCTAAGATATGAACTTAATTTTGCTGAAAAATACCCATAAAAGTAGGTTTCTGGGGCCTTGGGCAGACCCAAGTGGCCTGCCCGCCTAGAGCACCTAGTTATGTCCATTTAGAGGCCACGCCCAAACTAACTATACTTGAAACTCCTTGATAAACTCTCATTATTCTGGTGCATTTCGTCCTAAATAGGGGAAAAATCAATAACATAGAAAAATGAACCCTTAGTAGTCATATCCCAGGGAAAGATCAGACCACCAAGCGTTGCACATCACAGTTATCGAAGTTTTTGACATTTTCCCCTGAAGGATGAGTGAGAACGAATATATAAGTACTCTCCAGGAAAATGAATACAAAATACTGCAATCCATAAGAAATGCACCCTGGTACGTCTGTTATCTTAACCTAGACAATGATCTGGGCATATCATTCATCAAACTCAAAATCAAAAACCGTTTCA
>JARQZK010005107.1:15000-67500 GCA_030704885.1 Cynegetis impunctata | reverse complement strand
CTTTAAGTTCTTTTTCACTTGCATCTTCCTTAGGTTCTTTGGGATACTTCAGCTTACCTTCAAATGCTTCCATAACCCCATTAGCTTGCAGTTGAATTTTGACCTGGAATTTCCAGTCAACCCAATTTGAGTTTCCTTCTAATTTTTCAATTTGAAGTTCAGAAAACTCCATTCTCGAAAGCAGCTACTGACTTCAAAAATTCACCAAATTAATTTTTTTACTTCTTCAAATTGCTTCTTTTATTCTTATACACGATTTACTGGGCCCATAACCAGTTAAAGTATTTGAATATACACAGTGTTTTAAGAATAAGTACAATTTTTGTAAGAAAATTTTAATAACTAATATTGACGTACCGTATTATTATGACAACTCTTATCGATTATTTTAAGGAGAGACATTCTAGATATTTCATGACAATAATATTTAAACCATAACAATATTATATAATATATATATATAATATATATATATATATATATATATATATATATATATATATATATATATGTACATGAAAAAAATTATAAACAAATTTATTCTTGTTCATAAAGCTAATTTTTTCGTTTTCGAACTTGGCAACTATAATTAAAACATGAACTTTAGTTTGGAGAAATTGAATATGCAAATTTGAGTTATATCATATCATATCACATGGAAATTTCCTGTTCAGATGAGTTTGCGCAAATATTAATTTAGAAATAATCAATTTTTTATTTTTCTTCTTGATACTAAACATACAAATTAGAATGAAATTATAATCCGTTATAGATGATTAACACTGGAAGTCGTGCAAAATATGAAAAATGGGTCTGCTAAAAGATTTAACTGCAGGAGACTAAGAGTCAGCTGTCAATTGATCCACTTATCCAGAAAGGCGAAACAAGGATTTTTACGATCATAACCAGTTCACCGATGCGTTTTGCATGTTCGTGTAAAAATATGTAGGTGGGCTTATAATGGATATGGCCTTAGTCTAATAATAAATATGCGTCTGGCCAACGACCTTTCGAATGCAATTATCAGGCTATCTTTGGAAATTTCGATGAAATTTAGGGCAGCTTAATTTAAAAAATATTATTATTATTTTTAATATAATTTTCAAGCGAAATTTTTTTTATATCCACGTAGGTACATGGAATTTTAACTGTATATTTTTCGCTGATAAGAATTTTTCAGATTATTTTTTACTAAACAATATTTTCCGCTTCTAAAAAAAGTTTAAATTTATTATAAATCTATATTATATTATATTAAATCGTTAACCTCTGCAAAGAGTTCAATTCAAAACTGTATTATTATCTGTTTCAGATTTCCGAGACCTCGATTTACGAAAAATTTTTCATATATATACGTTATATATATATATATATATATATATATATATATATATATATATATATATAAATATATATATATATATATATATATATATATATATATATATATATATATATATATATATATATATATATAATATACATACCTATATATGTATTAAACAATATTTTCCTCCTCTACAAAAATTTTGAATTTATTGTAAATCTATATTATCTTGCAATATATCTATAAATTATTCGATATATATATATATATATATATATATATATATATATATATATATATATATATATATATATATATATATATATATATATATATATATATATATATATATTTATATTCCGTTTACATATTGGAATCTCCTGCGGCAACCAGCGAGCGAAATGAGCGGAAAGTATATTTCAATGTATATTGTGCCTTATATTCTGATTTACATGTCCTTAATATATGTTCGGATTCACATAATTCCTTGATGTGAAAAAGTCGAATATTGCTTGCAGCAATAACGACTACAATTTTATGCAGTGTCTTTAGCAAATTATAAAATTGAACATAATAAACAATATTAAAGTTTCTAAATCATAAATTTCTCTCCAATGAATTTCAATAGGCTCATAATTCAAAAATATATAATATATATATATATATATATATATATATATATATATATATATATATATATATATATATATATATATATATAAATATATTCTATATATATATATATATATATATATATATATATATATATATATTCTATATAAGAAAGATAACCCAGAAATAAAAATAATTAATACTGATTACTGAAAACAGAATTCTCCATATTATGATGTCATTTGCTAAGAATTTACTGGAAAAATATTTTATTATGAATCAATTTACATCATTTTCGAGTTCCGGCCCGAGCCCTTTCCGTAAGCCATGGCCTTTGTATAATTATTGTACCTCCCTTCCCCTCCCTTCTCCACGACCTTCGTTGACTTGATATGACTTCCATAAAAAGAAAAACATAAATATATCTTTTTATATTCCAGACATATTTCTGCCTTCAATGAAATTATATTATAGAAAGTTTGACATTTGGCTATTTATATGCGAGATGCAAGGAATTTTTTTCATTTATACACGTGATCTCTACATCAATTTTTTAGCTACGAATGTCATGCATAATACATTCCAATGTCGACTAAGGGCGTCTTCTTTCAGAAGAAACCTTGCTATGCTTTGGAGGATATCTAATTTTGTGTAACGGAACCGGATAATGCTTGTTTCTTGTTGCGTATTTGAGCTAAGAAAATAGTTGGGGAGAAACCGTAACATATTTGTAGTTCGTCGGGAATTGACAGTGGTCGTTGCCGTATTCTCATTTCCGAAAGCAATTTTTCTGACATATATATCTCCTCTTAAGAAGATTATACTATGAGGAAAAAAAATTTTACTTTATGATATCGATGATCTCACAAATTATGACATTCAAAGTATCCAACCGAAAATAATTGAAAATTGAGTATAACATTTCTGAAATTATCGTAATTTTTGAAGAGCTAGATGGGTGATATTAATACACGGAAACAATTTTTCTCACCCTGAATATTGATAATCGTTGAACATCGTCACAGTTCAAAAACAGTTGTGAGCTATTATAGAAAGACGATTATTCATCAGGGATGGGGTGCAAAGATAATAGAAATTTCTTGAAGATGACTTAGAACTTCCTACTTACATTCCTCTGCGATTATTTTTGACAGCCGTATAAGTGTAGTTGTCGATGAAATATTAGAGTTAGATTATTCAGCATATATGAAACTAAGTCTGATCTTAGTGAACCAGAATATTTTTATTTTGTATGTCAGGGAATATCTTTCAATCTGTGTTTTAATTAGAGAAAATTTTCTTGAACAGAAAATATTTGACAAAATGTTAATTTATGGTGTTATATAGTGGGGGAAGTTTAGGAAAGGAGAACAAAAAGGATATAAGTGAATTATATGAAGATCCATCTATTATTCACATAGTGAGAGCACAAAGAATGAAGTGGTTGCGGCATATAGCAAGATTAGAAGAGGAAAGACCAACAAAACAAGTCATGTCCAGAGGAATTGTTGGGAGAAGAAGAAGAGGGAGACCAAGGACGAAGTGGATTCAAGTGGTGGAACAGGATTTACAGAAGCTAGGGATACGGGACTGGCGAAGAGAAGCAATGAATAGAAAATAGTGGGAAAAACGTGCAATCAAGCCATAGGCCTTCTTGGGCCTCAGCGCTGAATTATAATAATAATATAGTTTTATTTCAGAATTATTCAACCTGGGGGATTATTATATTTTGCAAATAATTGAATACTGAAGGCCTCTAATTGATGCAAATCGATTTCAACTAGAGAAAGTTTTTAAGATTAACACCAAATTTTATTACATTGTGACGAACGTTTCGTCCCTAATAGTTAATTTTCGAAATGAATAACTGATCTTTAGTGCAGCAAACATGGAAATGTTGAGGACATGTTCCTGCTTCTCTCATTTGGAGTTAGTCATATGGTTTTCTTGGGAACTTGGTTGCTTATCTCTTGGTGGCATTTAAAGCAAGTGAAGTATCAGATCCGCAGTCCAAAATGACCTATAGATTGCTGTTCATGAACTCATATTGCGCAGTACGTTGATGACCAGATTAAGGTGGTGAAGAAGGTAAACGCCACGTGTTTCATTCCTCCCTGAAGTATGTATCAGGGAGGCAAGCAGCTTGAGTTATGAGGAGGAACTCCTTAGCCAGATCAGAGGATAAACCTGTATGTACAAGTACTAAAATATAGGGGAGACAGGATATTTATGGAAGATAGGAAGTGTGGGTAAGGTCAGAGGATACTGGCCCAGCATTCGACTTGTAAGAATGCAAGCAGTGACTTATTTAACACCATGAGGAAACCTTTGAAAAAAATTATGGCATACCAGTCGACCCCGAGGTTCCAACCCGAGACCTCCCAAATACTAGATAACTAGCAAGTACTTAGTAACTAGCGTGGTAGATTAAGATGGACTAAATGCGTCGATGACAAGATGGATGATCCCGGCGTTAAGAGTATGAGGCTTTGAGTTGTATCATTGACCGCAACACGAATTTGCATTTCATCGGCAAAGCTTTCGATCAAGCCGCATTTGCGTTCAAAAAGTTCATAAGATTCAATCTTCAATAACAGTGCCTTGTGCCCAACCTGGTAGAAGGGCTTGGAAAGAACTCTGGCTTCTGCTAATTATTATCCATTATTCCCGATTATGCTTGTCAAAAGGTAGTACGGCATTCGGCCGATAATTTCAAGGCAGGAACTTTTTCATTTTTTTGATATTGACTTAACTTTTGCTATCTTCCATAGAGATAGAAATTTATCTAGCCCGTAGAATAGCCATCGGTGCCATCTTGGGAATGTGAAATTTATATCGCAAGCTATAGGTACGTCTAAATAGGTCAACTTAAAATAATTAGAGCAATTTTATATTTAAATCTACGAGTTTTCTGTGAGTTCGATGTGGAATTCTTCATAAATTGTCACTACAAATTCCATAATGGACAGGAGCTCGACGAAAATTATTTTTTTTGCCTGCAGGAAATTGTTCATTCTGAAACGGATAGTTCATTATATATTGTATTATTTCTAGTATTATTCTTATTATTCACTTTGAAATAACTGAACATTTCGAAATATATTTTCGAAATGTTCATTTTCTGTGGCTTTTGTAGTTCTGATCAATTAATTTATGTTTTAGAAACTTTATCCGCTGATCTGACTTGTCATGATTTAATTCTGATTTTCCTCAATTTCCTATAATGTTCATCGATTTATTCTCAAACACATATTATTGATCGGGACTATGTGCAGGCTCTAGATAAAATTAATGGAGCTGTTTTCGCCTGTGAGATTTTTCCAGATGTGAAATTGAACGGAAGAAATACGGCCAGCACAGGTGGATGTCTATCTGGCAGTCTTCTATTTTTTATTAATGTAGACGCCGGATAGCATATAAACTCACAAGGGACCTTTTATCAAGCTGAATATAAAGATGAATATCACTTTTATATGTCGGCACCGTGAATTTATGAAACTAAATTACAAACTTCAAAGGAGCCGACAGTGCACATTATATTAAGCTTGGTTTGGTGAGTCTCTGCAATAAAGTGTAGAAAAGAACCTGCGAATGGCTCTTTTTACCCTTATATTTGAATATTGCCAAACCATTTGCCTTTTTTCTGGACAAAAACTTCTTTTCAAATCGAAATCTTTAACTGTGGATGAAAGTCCTGTACTGATTTATGATTTTATGAGACATTTGTGGTAATCTGAGAAGAATAATTACTGACTTCAATTATTTTTCATAATTTTTGTTTGGTCATTAATGAAAGCTACTATTACTAAGACTCTGGTAGTTTGATTCTTATCTGCGTTCTAGAAAAAAAAATGTATTTTGAGAATGAAAAGCCTATTACTGCTATGAAACAGTCGAAAACTGGCAAGACGCCAGGATTAGACAAAGTACTTAACAGCTGAGATGGTAAATAATTCGAGAGAAAAATCGTCCTCATTTTTGCTGGAATTGGGGTTGATACTACCACTGCCCGAAAAGGAAGATAACAAAGACTTCAACAATTATAGAGGGATATCTCTACTATGTGCACCAGTCAAATTATTTGAATAAATAATTGAAAAGAGTCTACAACAAACAGGGGCAGCGTGTATGATATACGTTGGGAAATTCATTCGAAAAATGATTACTTCAACAAATTTACCCCCCAACCTAATTTTGTTAATATATTAACAAAACTAAATTTGATTTTACTACGTTCATTATCACAAAATATTTTGAAAAATATAACACTGCGATTGCAATTTCGGTCACTAGACCATCATCGGGCAGATTGAGTTAAGAACTGAATACAAAATAATTATAGATTTGCGCTTACGGGTGGGAAAGGATTATTGCAGGTACCTAAATAGACAAGAGGAACATATTTCAAGAAGGGCTAATCGAGTGAATTTCACAAATTGGTACAATACAATGTTCTTAGAAAAGTCATTATTGTTTAAATACACTAAATATAGGAGAATATATCAAGTCAATCTGGTCGTTCAGCAAGATATCTTTTGCATTATTATTGAGTTTAAAAATTTCTAATGATTCTAAGTAAGTAATCCCCAATTAAAAGTAGAAAAATCGGAAAAATTCACATCTTTAACATATTTTGGTCCTCTAACAGAAAAAGTTGCTAATGTCATACCTAAATGTAATATTAAAATTGCTTTCAAACCTAAGACAAAACTCTCAGGATTTTTATTCAATGCCAAAGATATCACTTCAAAATTTGAAAGTTCAGGAGTTTATAAGTTGATTTGTCCTGTATGTAAAGGAGTATATATAGGTCAGACTGGTCGATCGTTCAAGACAAGATTTAAAGAACACCAACAATCTTTTTTGAAAAATAAAACGGATTCAACGTTTTCAAATCATTGCCGTGAAAACCACCACCCATTTCCACAAATAGATAATTTTCAAATCATGCACAAATTACCGAAAGGAACCAAACTTACTTACTTAGAATCATTAGAAATTTTTAAACTCAATAATAATGCAAAAGATATCTTGCTGATCGACCAGATTGACTTGATATATTCTCCTATATTTAGTGTATTTAAACAATAATGACTTTTCTAAGAACATTGTATTGTACCAATTTGTGAAATTCACTCGATTAGCCCATCTTGAAATATGTTCCTCTTGTCTATTTAGGCACCTGCAATAATCCTTTCCCACCCGTAAGCGCAAATCTATAATTATTTTGTATTCAGTTCTTAACTCAATCTGCCCGATGATGGTCTAGTGACCGAAATTGCAATCGCAGTGTTATATTTTTCAAAATATTTTGTGATAATAAACGTAGTAAAATCAAACAAAATTTAGTTTTGTTAACCATGTTAAATTATCACGTAGTAACGACGGATTCCATCAACTATATATATATATATATATATATATATATATATATAAATATATATATATATATAAATATATATATATATATATATATATATATATATATATATATATATATTTATATATATATATATATATATATATATATATATATATATATATATATATATATATATATATATATATATATATATATATATATATATATATATATATATATATATATATATATATATATATATATATATATATATATATATATATATATATATATATATATATATTTATATAAATATATATATATATGTATATATATATAAATATATATATATATATATATATATATATATATATATATATATATATACCGGAGCTATTCTAGACTTTTTTTCATTATTTTTAATATAGCAGAAAGAGTAATTAAAAATAATATATTTTGATATTCTTTTTGGATAGGTTTATATACGACCAAATATTATTCTATGATAAATAGGGCCCCATTCTTACATTCAACAAATAATTTTTTAGGCCCGTCTAAAATAGCCTCGTGGGTCGGGGTTATTTTAGAATCGGTAAGAATAACGCATAAATTATAGTTATTAGTTAACCTCGTATATTGGGCTAAATTGGAAAACATATATATTTTTTTTCATTCATAGGTGCCCAAACGAAAATTTTTTGGTATCCTTTACAAGCCTTCTTCTCATTCAAAAGTTCATTTTTTATTCATTAAGAGAAATGATTACAAACATATAAAAAAACTTTATGTAACTCAGGTGTTTAAGTAAAATATTACCTCTCATAAAATAATAGTAAATCAGAAACAAATTAAGAATAATAAAAGGTATTTAGCATTGATAATTCAAAGAATGGGGTTATTTTCGACGACCGGGGATATTTTGGAATGATTATAAAAATATCATCTAGAATAGCCCCGATCTTCAAAAAGGTCCTTAAAAAATTTTGGGCTAGCATAATGCTTATAACTTTTTTGCACAATGATAGGTACTAACATAACACCAATTTTTATATAAAACTTAACTGCTACAACTCTCACCCACGACGCACTAGCACTGAAAGTTTGACAGGCTCAAATATTGGTTGATTTTCCGCCTCGCTTTCAATGTCTAAGAGACCATTACCACGCTTACGAATACTGCAATCATCTAAAGTCTGAATAAGTAAGGTTATGTACTATACTATTACAGTGTAGCATACGCGGGATTGTGTTGTACCTAAACAGGATTTCCAGATGTAATTACAGATTATGAATTCTGAATTATCCCCGCATTTCCAATTTAGCCCCAGTATAATATATATATATATATATATATATATATATATATATATATATATATATATATAAATATATATATATATAAATATATATATATGTATGTATGTATATTCGAATTTTTCATTCCAACAACACAACAAGCACAACCTTATTAAAAACTTCAGTGAGTGATAACAAATTTATCATCTACCTAGTATTGATATTGACTGCATAACAAATCAAAGCAATAATGTTTATGTCAACTCCTGATATCAAAACACATGAATAGACCCATCCAAATATGTCAAGCGCTCGGCCCACCCATTTATTACAGAAACCCTCTAATCGAAACCAATATAACCGAAATTGATCAATTCGACACAGTAGATACCGACTTCATAAATTGAATGATCTGGTAATTGACTTCAACAATGACAAAATGACAGCAGCTGTCATTTTGATCAATGTTCATTCTGTTGCGTTTTGAATAAATTTAAATTTTCTGCAGATAAATTGTGATCTTGGAAAAAGTAGACAGTATCCGTTCTATAATTCGGAAAAATACAATAGCAAAATGAAAAGACCAAAGATATTTTGTAAAGACAGAATATAAAATACATACTGATATAAAGACATCCTTCGAATTAATAACTTTATAAAAAATCAAAAAGCAACAATCTATGAATGAGTTCAGATTGTCAAATTTTTATTATTCCTATGGTCGTTTAATTAATGATGAAGTATATCCTTTCCTTCTCCCAATTGACCTCAGTGAAAGTGAAAAGGACTAAATAAAGTTTTATAATGATGGAGAATTTGATTATGCAGTTATAATTCTTTTATGCTATTCATTGATTAATTAACAATATCTTCATTAAATCAACACTGATATTACATGAGGTCCTTTCACTAATGGAACTTTTGAATGTATGTTTTTGTAATACCTATTTATAGCATCAAATTCAATAGTTTGAAATGATTAGTTCAACTCTGATAATTTTATTTTCAATTTTGAATAATTCATGAAAATACAGGAACTCAAACTCAGGGTCTTCTACCAGCATACTTATGGAATTTAATAATGATACATCGAAATTTTGGGCCTAACCCTCATTCTAAATTAGAGGTTTCAATCAAGAATTACCTACCTCATTCTGCTCGATCGCCTTTCAAATTAGCCGGTTGATTAAAAGGTGTTCATAATTTTTAATTTTATCCAAGTAATCAGGAGAGTTTATATACCTGAAACAAATTATGAATTAAAAACTATGAAACATATACTATAATCGGAAATTTCATGTAAAAATAATTTGTTATCTGGTTTTTGGAAATGAGGACTATATAGCAGTTTTATATAATATATATAATAATTCATTGAAATGAATAAAATCTGTAACTTTGATTACCAATGTTATTCAAAATATTATAAGAACAAAATATATCTACCGTTCGTAAACTTGCATGAAATAAAATAGAAACATGAAATTATATATTCATACTTTCTCAATTTGAAGAAGAAAGTAATATCAGTTAACTGAACTTGTGTTAAAAGTATCTATAATCTACCTACAGAACTTGAGTGGTCCAATAATGAAATATTTCCATCAATATTCTAAATATAATTCTATTATGTGAACCAGTGGCGTAGATAGCTTTTTGCGATGGGGGGGGGGATATGACTTTGTGCAAAATTTCATAAGTTTTCCATCTAAAGTTCTAATTTTGTTGATAAAAATAATCATTCATGTAGGTAGTACAAAATAAGCAGAAAAGAAAAACTAAATTGCAAAAAAATGAAATTATTTGAAAATCAGTGAAAAATTTAACTATATTTAATTGGATATATACATCATTGAAAATATTTTTTGGAAAATCAGAGCAGAAAATTTAGTTTTCGGCGTTTTCAGACAATCCATTCAATAACAAAAAATTGGACAAACATGAGTTTTTAATTTGCAATGAATTTTATATATTCAGAAGGATAATTTCAAGTTCATTTCTTTTATGGCGCTCCTTCGAATCGTTTTTATTCGCTTCAAACGTCTATACCGGCAACGTAGCTTATAAGTACTCTTGGCAACATGATATTCGAAAAAAAAAATTCTAGGCAATCATCCAGCTTTCTTATTGAATTTTTAGGCTTAACATCGTCTCTACGAATTGAATATTTCTTCCACACTTTCAACTAACGAGAACATCAGGTGTGGCAGTAAGAAATTTTTGATAAAGCTCGTCAGTTTTGATGAGTTTATCAGCTGCTTTGTCAATTTCGTATAAATCATGCATGGAAAACACCGAAAATCTTTCTAATACATTTACTCTAGTCAACAAGTGCTTTTATGTTCAACTTTTTTCAGCAGTCTCGAAAAAATATGAGCAAGGTGTCACTCGATTCGGAATGGCATGTACCTAGATGTTTTTTGAGGAAAATAAAAATTTGCTCGCGAAAATTGTGAAAGTTATAAACAATATCCTGAGAAAAGGGGGTTTGGTTTTTTGCTCATATGTCAAAAATTAATTGAGTTTTTTCTGAAGAAAGATTCAAAAAGAAGAGGAAGTCATCAACTTCCGGAACTGTAGGATCAATAATTTCTCAGAGAGGTAAAAATACGACCGAAAACGGGTTATTTGGTTTGGAAAGTCACGAGCATTAAAGCCGCTTCAACAATAAACATTATTCAACCATATTAAATATGAAAACTAAGGAATGAAAAATTCAGACAGTTACAAAATCGGTGAAAGAGCAGTATTCTGGCGATAATAGCGAGTTTTCAAAAAGTTATGCAATAGTTAATTAACAATTTTTTAATACTTGAACATGAAAATTGTGATAACTGTTCACTATTGATCTGAGATTTTTTTCATTCTTGGAACTATTATTATAAATCCCCGTTGATAAAATAAAAAAATTTCAATTTTTCAGTTATTAACAATTTACGTACATTTGCAACATCTAAATGAGTTTTTTTTATAATTTTAATTATCCGTCTTTTATTATCGGAAGCTACAAGGAAATGGTTTTTTTCAATGTTCATCTCCTATTTTTAAAAAAATTGTTATAAACGAATGCGTTGTTTTTAAGAGAATCAAGAAAAAAAATTTTGATTAATTAAATTGTTCAATTTTGCAACTCAGTAAATTGTTAGTAAAAACCTAAAAAAAATTAAATTTTTACATTTTTTTAACGGGGAACTATTCTGCAGTCTTTCGAAACTAGCTCCAAGAAAAGAAAAAAATATCAGATTAACATTTATCACACTTGCAATGTTCTTGTTCAAGCAGCAAAAAACTATTGCATAACTAATTGAAAAATCGTGATAAAAGTGTTTCGTGGCTGGATTATTGTTCATTTACCTATCCAGTAAGAACCTGAAATTTTTCATTCCTTGATTTAATATTTGATATACTTAGTTAAATAGTGTTTATTGTTAAATGGTCTCAAATGGGCGTTACTTTCGCAAGTCAGATGACCCGTTTTCAACCGTATATTTACCCCTTTGAGAAAATTATAAATGTTGATCCTACAGTTCCGGGAGACTTGTATCTTTATTTAGATATCAAAAATATCAATTAGTTTTTGAGATAATTTTTTCTTTCAGTAAATTGATTATAACTTTTACAATTTTCGAAAACGGAACTTAACTTTTCTCAAAAAATATCTACATGCTTTTCTGAATCGAATGACAACTTGTTCATATTCTTCTGAGACTCATGAAAAAAGTTGAACAAAAAAAGGACTTGTTGACTAGACTATATTCTCATGATTAGTAAAAATAGAAATATAAATTGTGAGTAGCTATTCACTTTACATGTGCTCAATTTGTCCATACTTATAGCGAGCGACCATTTCGTGGCTCCTGATTGGTCGGCCTGTTCGAAGCGCGGAAATTATACAATAGGTACTCAAATACACAGCCGTCACAAAAACATATCTAGATGATTTTTATATAATTGCACATTCATAATATGTAAAGAGGTGCTAGTGCTTAGTAAATTTCATGTATACTTAAATACGTAGATACGAAGACTTTTATTCAATTCTATTATAATTTTCGTATTTTCGTAGGCTCCTGGGGGGGGATTGATCCCCTTGATCCCCCCCTATCTACGCCACTGATGTGAACAAATTCTTAGTCCAAAATTAAAACCAACTCATCAAATATACTTCATCTTTTCATTTTGAATACTTTTGCAAGCTTGGAAATTAACAATAAAGATATCGATACTACCGAAACCATTTATGTGACGAAGAGATACAAAACAATGAATCACAACATATAATTATTCAAATGCGATCAGTCATTCTTAGAAGTTGAACAACTATAAAATTTGCATATTTAAAGGGATTTTATACTTATGGCAAAGGAGATTTTTATAATCTGTAAGTTACCTGAAGATATGGAAAGGATTCATATTAAGATATTATATCTTAATCGTTATTTTTCAGATATTTTCAAAATTGTGATACTCTTTCGTTACTGCAATATAGGTTTTTTTCATTGAAAAACTTTATGTAGCTGTAACCTATTCCTTTATTCGACTTCTAGACATGTTTTATATGGTAAATTCAATATTGTTCTTCTTCCTATAGCATTAGGTAATAATAAGAATGTTGAGGTTATTCAATTGAATGAGTGTATATATATATATATATATATATATATATATATATATATATATATATATATATATATATATATATATATATATATATATTGTTTCTTTGATCTTTCTTTGACCTATAATATTATTTTTTCACAATGTAATATTTCTTGGTGTTGGGTCACATGTGACCTAACACCTAGGAGTATTACATAGCTGTGCCAAAGCATTGTGCTTTGTGCTCGTGAAAGCACTCGGAGCCCTTTTGTGCTCCTGAGCACTGTGCTTCCGAGCCATTTTCAAAAGCAGTGCTTAGTGCTTAGTAATTGAAGTCCTTCATCAAAAGGCTTAGTGCTTAGTAATCCCAGAAGTGCTTCCGAGCACTGAAGTGCTCCCAAGCACTTCTGCGGATTACTAAGCACTAAGCCCTGAGCCAAACTTGTCGTCACACGAATATGCGTATGCGGCGGCGCTATGATCGTGTGTTGATATCATTCCAGTGATAAACATCTCACGTTAGTGTCAAGTCAATAAAAAAATTATTTATAAAATACAACACCCCCCTTCCATCAAGTGCTCCTGTTGAAAGACTGTTTTCATTTGCGTCTATAGTAAATGCACCAAGATGTCATGCTCTGAGTGACAGGAACTTCGAAATAGTTATTTATGTATCAAGGGCGTAAATAAAGCGTTTTTTGCCCGATGGCGCAAGTTGACTGATCGCAAAACTGACTGAGGGCAAAACACGCATTTACGCCCGTGATGCATACAACATTTTTTGCACGACCTTAAAAGTAATAAATTAAGAAGTATATTTTACGATGATTTTGATAACAATAATGTTCATAGAGATATTCTTAAAATCATCTCAGCTGTGGTTTAAAATAATTATAAGGTATCCTTGGAAACGCGCATCATATTCTATAACTAGCGTCTAAATAAATCCAACTGACAAATCTATTTGAATTAGATGACATTTCTAAAACTTTTACTCTAAATAATTGCAGTAATTTTAAGATTGAAGTAAATATTGGCAAAAAATAGTATTGTAATGTTTATTTAATAAAATATGAGTTATATGTTTCTCTGTTCTACAAAATTTCACTACCGGGCAAAAAAAGTTTTTTTCGCCCTAGGGCAAAAAAAGTTTTTCAGCCCTAGGGCAAAAAAAGCCTTCTTTACGCTCTATTCGTAGGGCAAAAAAACAGCATTTTATGACCGGTCGTGCAAAAACTTAGTTTTATCAAAAGCTAATGGGGATGTTTGAATTTTTTTTCATTTTGATGAGTTATACACCATTACTTATATGTTACTTGTATGTAGTCAATACATTGAATGAAAATTTTGGATTTTTTATGGGCATGGAACTATATTCTGATGAAATATAAATATCAAGCATGGGATTTTTAATATGAAATATTGAATCTTCCAATACTCTGTGCTTTCCATAAGGGTTTCTCCTATTTTATATATTAATCATCACTTAGGTGATTAAATACTAATACTAAGATTCTACGCAGGTCCTTTTTTATCCTATTTTCAATAAAATCTGTGTTATTTAGCTAATATCAATGTTCGTAGGCCACAGATTACAGAAGCATATCTTGTTTCTGTATTATTTAAATTTAAATGTATCTATGATCAAAAATGGCGTGTGAGAATGCCTATGCTTATAGTTATTTATGTATCAAGGGAGTTACAAGGATGTTAACTACAGAGGTCAACAGATTTAACCCCCTCCGTACAATGTACGATTTTTCTGAGAATTTAGTGGAATTCCCTGAACCTCTCTTCGAGCAAAATGACGTGCGGGACAATGGAATCTACCGAACCCCATTGAAAATTTTCTGCTCTTTTCAAATATCTCAATCAAATCCCAAAATTTTAATATACAGGGTGTTGAATCTCCGCTTGGAAGAAGTCCAATAATTTTCAAATACGAACCTGGAATTTTCTGGAAATTTAAATATATATCGGTCGACCTGTGGAAGTGAATCATACGTTCCAAATATCAACTGACTATGCTGGTTGGTTCAAAAGTTATGAGGAATTAAAATTTTTGTTGCATAAACTCGGTTATGGAATTAATTACACCTATCATATATCGATTTTTTGCACTCGCCTAGGATAGTTCTAGCTCAGGTTATCGTAGATATGTTCATTTACCATTGAAACTCCCTGTATAGTTCTGTACCAGCTCATAGTGAGCATCGAATTTGTAACACCCCGTGCATCTCTTCTCACCCGTCAATAATCACATACTCATATGCCAGCCTACAATTTCTTTACCGATTGAAATAACCTCAATTTCAACAATTCCTAAAAAAGTACTTAGGGCTTAGTGCTCGAAATGTCAAATTACTTTCACAAAGTGCTTAGTAATCGCAAGCCTTTTGTAAAAATAAGTGCTTAGTGCTCGAGACCGGGAGCCTTTTTTTTCAAGTGCTTAGTGCTTAGTGCTCGAAGCACTATTATATTATATATATATATATATATATATATATATATATATATATATGTATATAAATATATTTATTTGTTCATAAAGATTTCCGCGGTCGGAGTTAAGTGAAAAACTTGGTTGTCGGGATGAACCACGTAATAGATTACCTGAATCTCGACTTTGCAGCTCCCTGCGTGAATCCATCTTCACGAGAATGTGAAAGAGAATAATTCAGATACCTACATGGCCTTAATCTGCCTACTCCAAAAATCGAAATGAAAGGAATCAAAAACAATACGATCACGTGGTCTCAACCTGCCTACTCCTCCAACCGTACTGCTTCCTGTCAACGCTGAAGTCTTAACCTGCCAACTCTTCAAAGTCAACTTGACTCCTGAAGATTGCTTCACAAAAGGAGCCAGTCGAGATTTTTCTAATCTTTTACGCGGTTCATCCCGAGAACCAAGTTTTTCACATCACACACATATTATAAAATTTGTTTTCTATAATGATTCATTCTTTTCCCCGATTATCATCATAAGGATCGATAGTAGTTTGCCTAGAGAACTTATAATCCATTATCCACTTCAAAATCATAGGTAATCTATAATAAATATTGAATTAGAACTCAAATATCAAATTTCCAGGAATATTTCTATACTCAAGAGTAGAAATATTATATGGTTTTAATTTATATTCGAATTTATACTCCTCTGAAACTAAACATAACGCCCGCATTGAAAAAGATTGCCTTTCAAAATACATATCAAATTATCAATAAGCATATACTTATACAGCTGACCTTGAGATCGTTACTCTTACATAGAGATTGTTACATTATGTTATCTGATTTTTAGGCTTAGCTTTCATTCGCCAAATATCTCGGCGTTAACTTGCTATTATTAACATCGTTTCTATAAGTAATTGTTGAAGAATAATCTAATAACGATTATCTTATAGGTAGATGATATCTTTCATTCTCGTTCATAATAAGATTATCCATTATTTTCATTATTGCGTAAGCTGCTTTCATTGATATACTATTGCTGATATACCCATAGCAAATTTATTCACGAAATTCACATTTTCAAAGCTAGCAGTGAACTCTACAAAAAAGTTCCTCCATCAGAGTTTTCTCGTGGAATTTCTTGTCTGACTTAAACATGCACAGGCTTCATTCACTGAAATACTACAAGTAATATATTGATCGCAGCTTTACTGAGGAAATTTCACTTCTCTCGTTATGGCTTTTTAGCCAAATTTCCTTTACTAGGGCTGAGTATGAAAATTTCGGATAGCTTTTGTCATAGCAACTTTGCCTGTAATATTGCTATATATATATATATATATATATATATATATATATATATATATATATACATATATATATATTTATATATATATATTTATATATATATATTTATTTATATATATATATATATATATATAAGTATATATATATACATATATATATATATAATATATATATATATATATATATATATATATATATATATTTATATATTTATATATATATATAACTTGGACTGAACCTTCCGGATAAAGCTCCTCTATTATTTTTTCTGCGAATCATCTATTTTCAGAATTAGGATTCACTCATAAACGCTATCACTGGGATAGCTTTTATGAGCCATCTTTGCGCCCGAGTTAACGGGTTACGCTAATTAATATTTTATATGAAAAGTACTTATTTTTTTTTTCATGTTAGTGAATACATTTTATTGTTTAATTGAATCTATAGGATCATACTAAATCAAGTTGAATATGAATCGAAAATGATTTAGACGATTCAGTTTTTATTAATTTCGATTTATACTTAGATAATTTAATTTATTCTATGAATTCCGAGTTTTCAAAGTTCAAACACCTTCCCGTATTGTAATAGACGACCCTCATATGCTGGTGGTGAGAATTAAAAGAGGTGTTACTTATATCGATCCTTTCACACCAACAGAAGTTGTGAGACACGCATAACACAAAGAAGACATATCATCCAACATTTGAATATCTAATTAGGACCATCGTTTGCTCCTTGTGAAAGTGGGGATTTTATTTTCCCAGGTGTTCACCATGAACTCGTTAAATAATTCTCGATGCAATATTAATATTAACTAATTTTCCGCATCATATTTATTACTTAGTATTTTAGCATATTGAGTGATGAATTCATCCACTGCGTCTTCTGTCAACAAGCATATTATAAATTAATTCTTATTTTCTTGAAACTAGGTTACCTTGTGGAAGCTACTATTGATTTTTTGTTATCAGAGTTCAAATCCTTCAGTGAACATTATAGGAAACGCAAGATTAAAATCGATTCATGTAAACTATGAAATTGGGAGATCTTATGAATGTAATGAAGTATTATAAAAGAATACAGAAAAAAAATTTCATATCTATTCGTTAAAATGCATGAGGTACGTATCGAAGTACTACTTCTTCGTCAAATGCTGACTAAATTCGGATATAATTCTATTACAGATATCAATATATATAAATAATCTAGAGACTAATGTGATATTTTATAATTATGGATAATTCACTGAACTACTTTTTAGCAAAAATTTTCACATATAATTTAGACTGAGCTATCCATAATCATGCTTTGACTCAACGTTTTCTTAATTGGTACCGATATGTTGATGATATTTTACTGGGACCCCCAAACAGCTTGACTCTTACAAAGAATTCATTAATTTCATACATAAAAACATTGCATTTCACTTTCTAGATTAAACAATTAACACAGTTTTTTAATTTATCAGAAAACATCACATACTGATGGCGTCATACATATTATTTCATTCACCTATTTCAACATAAAGTGGCAGCTTTCAATAGAATGGCCAATCGACTTATAAATACGACTTTTCTTAAAAATATGATTAAGAAAATTGCTAAGCTCAATAATTGTAAACCATATAATTATAATAGAAAATATTATAAATAAAAAGTTGTTCAAGGAATATATAACCTACTCAAGTTAATCGAAGCACAAAAGAAAATCGAAATATATCGTTTCAACTAAGTCTAAAGTCACTTCCTTCGCGAAATAATATCAATGTGGCGTTCCAAACCAGTAATAATATTGGAAAAGATATTAAAAATAATAAATACTCAATTTATAAAAAGAAAATTCCCCGAGTATGTGAAATTAATTGCGAAAATTTTAACAAATTTTACATTGCTAGAACATAAATTTTCAAATAAGAATTTTAGAATATAAACGTAGTTTTGATAAGTAAAGGTTATACTCCAATTCTGAAAAACATTTAATTAATGAGAACCACTTATTTATCTTATACTTTGTACACTAAATAGGAAAAATAAGAGATAATAATTGAAGGCATTATTCCAAAAACCAGAGTCCAAAAATTATAATTTCGAGAAACTCGAAAAAACTGTGTAGCTTCCTTTATAGCGCTTGAAACATATTTTTACTTTTTATATGATCACCTCTTTTTGATAACTTCGCGTAAGTTCTATAATAATACCAACTCCATGAATTCTATCTATACTTCCCCACACAATAATGATGCATAATAGAAACACAGCAATTCGAACCCAAGAACAATATATAGCTATTTCGGCCTTATTAGGTCTCTTCAGAACTGCACGCTCCGAATAGAGTGAATCGTCAAGTCTAGAAAAAGAAAAGACGATGTGTTTCATTCTTCCATCAAGTATATGTCAGAGGAGGGGGGCTGCTTGAGCTATGGAGAAGAACTACGGTTCAAGATAAATTATCCTATGATTTCGGTTATTACATAGCTTCTGTTAATATTGCTCATATATTATTTGATCTTATCATTGTTATTCACAAGAAGAGGAGAATATTGTTAAATTTCTGTTCACTTTTGTAATACAAACTTAGATTCTTGGTGCTGAAACTCATATAGCTCACTTTCTTGACATGTTTTTTATTTTTTCGAAATGTTAAGTGATATTACTTTTTCAAATTATGATATAGTATCATTCAGTGTTGTCAGTGGTGTATGTAAATTTGAATTTCATATACTTTTAGCATAAAACTCCTTATTTAAAATAGCAGCAGTTATTTTGAAATATATAAACTGAAACAAAACTCATAAACGATGTTATGCTAAGCACATTTTCATAATTATTGAAATTATTACCAAATTCCGACAAGAGGATAATAAATTTTAACATCCATTCAAACTCCTCTAAAAAATACTGTTACAGAAATAGCTCATGCAGTTGCCAGTTACACAAGCATGTTAGATTTTAATTGAAATCGGGTTAGGCATGAAATTATCGC
This sequence comes from Cynegetis impunctata, assembly GCA_030704885.1. Taxonomy (NCBI): domain Eukaryota; kingdom Metazoa; phylum Arthropoda; class Insecta; order Coleoptera; family Coccinellidae; genus Cynegetis; species Cynegetis impunctata. The sequence goes on along the minus strand of JARQZK010005107.1, from coordinate 47,558 downwards.
TGTAGCACTCACGATAAATATAGACAACTTTATCCAACTTCGATACATGAAAAAATACAAGCAGAAAGATTGATGATGAATATTGAATAATTCGTCACAGGAAATTTGTATTTATTTTTCAACTATTCGTTTATTAATGGAAGTTTATGCCTTGAAAATCATAATTTTTTATTTTTACAAAAAAAAAAATTGGAACTTAGATACACGTTAAATAATCCATCATTATAGAGACATACTGTCGCATCTTCATGAAAATCTCCATAAAAGTTTTTTATCAAATTTTTCTCCTTATTCCACCTGAAAGATTTTTATGATCAAGATTTTTTTTTAAAAACAACTTTAAATATAAATAAATATAAATGTGAATATTTTGTGCATTGCCGTACAACTTCTTACTCCTATAATTTCAAATTCAAATGTCCGAATCCGAAATAATATATTTGCGATTTTCTCTGTGAACTCTTCGGAATAGACGACTTTAAAATAGGTCGAAATTAGAAACAAAATGTTTCTGATTTTTTCTGTAAACTTTTTGGAATGTGAGTGAATATTTGATGTATATTCAACATGAAATAAAACTTTTATTGGTGAATAAACTTTGCTTCGAATATATTTGAACACTTGAAGGCATAAATTACCCACACACATACACACACACACACACATATATATATATATATATATATATATATATAATTATATATATATATATATATATATATAATATATATATTATATATATATATATATATATATAATATATATATTATATATATATATATATATATATATATATATATATATATATATATATATATATATATATATATATATATATATATATATATATATATATATATATATATAGAGGATAACTATTTGTAGGGACTGCAGCAATGTAAAAGGAAACTCTTTGAAGTTTTTCCAAGCTTTCGGAATCGTTTATTCCATCATCAGGGAGAATCTGTCGTGAGGATGATTACATAGATGTCGATAATACGATATAAGAAACATTGAAAATGATGCTATTTGTTAAAAAATTAGAAAAGTTGATACATTTTTGAAGTAATAATTAAATTTCTGAACGAAATGACAAATCGGTGTCACTCATTTTTTTTATTTTCAAATTGAAGTTTGACATTATTTCGTTACGTTAAATTAATTTGATTTTGTGTTATTTCATATCAAGTGAAAGTAAAAAAAAATAAATTTCACTCAAATGGCTTATATCTGTTTTTTATTGATGGATTTATTGTCTTGATAAATAAAGGCCATTTCTAAAAAAGATCTTTTTGAAAGATGTGATTCTCTTGCTAGAACAGTTGTTGAAAGGTAGTTCATCTGGTGGTCACAATCATTGACATGTTTAGCTAAAGCACATCTCTCAGGGTGTAATCTACTATCACTCTTATGAGAAGTGATTCTGTCCTTTAATAGTCTTTTTGTTTGGCCAATATAATTCTTATCACAATCATGACAAGGGATATTATAAACAATATTTGTGAGTGATAAAATAGGAATTTTGTCTTTTACTTTCGAATATATTTGTCTCATTGAAATAACTGTTCTATTTTACATTGCTGCAGTCCCTACAAATAGTTATCCTCTAAACTAGTCAGCGACTCCCCTCCTCTTATATATATATATATATATATATATATATATATATATATATATATATATATATATATATATATATATATATATATATGTAATATATTATAATTGTGATTAAAGGTATGGTTTTCTTGAATAAGATGACACTCATAATTAGAGTCCGTTCTGCTTAATATAGCTACGTTGGTGTACGTGTATTCGAGTTTTGAAATTTCTAATTGTACGTCCTACATAGAATTTTTCACAATCGTTGCAGTTGAGTCTATAAACACCCGCACGTTCATCTCTATGGATTTTTGATTTGTTGTTTTTAAAAAGTTAGTTTTTCGTTTCTTTATGAAGAAATGAATATAAACTTTCACCAAGTAAAAGACAAATCAATTCAATATATATATATATATATATATATATATATATATATATATATATATATATATATATATATTATATAGATATAATATATATATATATTATATATATATATATATATATATATATATATATATATATATATATATATATATATATATATACATATATCGTCGGCTGAGGGGCAAAACCGTGTAACTCCGAAATTGGTGATTTTCAGGTTTTTGTTTCATTCGATTTCGAATAACCCGCCGCGTGTTGTGTCAAAGTCGTTTAGTCGAATACTCACTAGATGTTATTATATGCGCAGGTTTACAAAAACGTGTAACTCTAATCGCAGTGTAAATTCGTGTATCTCGACAGGTGCTCCACGTACGTGCATCTTGTGCCTCTCAATAAATGTAAGTATTTTTGGGTTTTTGATACATTTTTATGGTAGTTGATAATCTGAAACATCAACATCTTTTCTTGTTATGGGCGTCATCATAGAAGACAATGAAGTTCAAAAGCAATATCAAGAAATTGAGGTTCAACAAGATTATCTGACTAGTACAGTGAATAACAACAAAATAGATAGTGGAATAGAAAAATTGCTAAATAATGGTGGCGACCAAGAACTAGAACATTCAAACAGTGGTGACAATGAAGAGAACGCTAACAACAGCAATGACCAAGAAAACTGCAGTTCTGAAGAAGACGAAGAACTTGAAAGTTGTGAAGAAAATGCCAAAGAAAATGATGTTGACTCAAATAATTTCAATCTGGAAGTCGAAGAACACAATTCAGAAGATTCCGATATCGAGGAAGAAAGTATGGATAGGATTGGTAATAAGAGGAAGAAACAGAAGCTAAGGAGAATGTACGGTAAAAAGTACAAAGGAATGAAAAAAAATGAAAATAAATTTGGACTTAATACAAACAGAAAGGAGCGTACAATGGGGGAGTCATGTCAATCAAATTTTTGTAGAAAATCTAAGAACAGATCTTGCGCAGTGTTCACTGAAGAAATGCGGAAGAACATCTTCAAAAACTTCTGGCTAATCTCTTGGGACATGAAACAAGTGTATGTGGCTTCCCTAATTGACATCAAGAGTCCAAAAGAAAGAAAAAGTGAGCACCAAACAAGTAGACTGATTAATACTTATGACTACTTCCTGATATCTGCCAAAGAACTCTAAATTACAAGTATGCAAAAAGACATTCCTAGGCACATTGGGAATAAAGCAGTGTATGGCAATAAATTTTGCTAAAAAGTCGAATCCTGACGGGACATCAATGCCAAAGTGTCTACAGAAAACTCCCACACGTTCTAGAAAAACCGAACCGAACCGTTGTATGTGTGACTGGTGAATATACCAAAGTTAGAATCGCATTTCGCTGCAAAATGGATGTGTACAGAGAGTACAAAATAGCTTGTCATGCTTCCAATGTATTACCTCTCAGTACCGTTAAATTTTTTGAAGAAATGGATCTAAAGAAAATAGCAATATTCAAACCAAACAAAGACCAATGTGATATTTGTATCAGTTTCAATTTGGGACACCTCGACCAAGATCAATACAACAGACATCAAGAGAAAAAAGAAGAAGCAAGAGTAGAAAATAATAGGGATAAGAAATACTGCGAAACTAACAAACATTCTATTATTCTGACTGTAGATGTTCAAGCTGTTTTGTTGTCACCACAGATGCAGGCTAGTGCTATGTACTACAAGACAAAGTTATGCACACATACCTAACTACTATTTTCGATCTCACAACCAAAGAAGTTAACTGTTACCTCTGGCATGAAGCCAATGGTTGACTTGAATCCAATATTTTTGCTTCTATTTTGTTAGATTATCTCAGCGATCGAGTAAAGCAGAACCCTTTAATAAAAAATATAATAATTTATTCCGACAGTTGTGGATACCAAAATAAGAATAACACTTTGGCGAACGCACTACTTTGGTTCTGTAGAAGAAATAACATCGCAGTGATTCATAAAAATTTAGAGAAAGGCCACACACAAATGGAGATGGACTCCGCACACTCTTTGATCGAGAGAAAACTGAAAGGTAGACCAATTTATTTGCCGACTGATTATATCAACGTTTGTATGGAGGCTAGACTGCAACAACCTTTTAAAGTAAAATTTCTTCAGTTTGATTTCTTTAAAAACCACGATGGAAAAAGTTAATACACCTCCATAAGACCTGGAGCCAGAAGAGGCGACCCAACAATTTCTGATCTTGTAGCTATAAGCTACGACAAAGAAATTAAATATAAACTATGATTTACTGATGAATGGAAAACCTCACCAAAGAATGCGAATACTGACCATGAGGTTGTGTCATTGCCTGATCTTTATAAAAGACCCTTGCAGATAAAAAAGAAAAGCTTAATCATCTTCAAGAGTTAAAATCAGTTATACCAGATCACGCTCGGGCCTTTTATGATCAATTGGATCATTGAGATTATTGATTTGTTTGTTCCTTTAGTTATTTGAAAATTATATATTTTTGACTTTTGTACCTCTGATATATTTTTGTGCAATAAAAGCAATAAAATATTCTACACTACACCGATTACAATAATTTATCCAGTCTTTCTAAATGTTTTTATTAAAATTTTTAGAGAAAAAACGTGTAAGTCCACATATTTCAAGTGCAAATGCGTGTATATCCATTTTTTTCATTTGATTAATTTTTTCCAGCTCGGAAATTACTAAAATAAACATTTTATAATAAAAGAACAAAAAGATCACTAAAAAAGTTGTAAGTTCACACATTGTTTTCAAGAGAAAAGGTTTTTCGCCACTCCTGTAAAGTTGTCAAAATAGAGATACCCGATTTTGCTCCTCAGCCGACGATATATATATATATATATATATATATATATATATATATATATATATATATATATATATATATATATATATTTGTATACAGGCGCGGATCCAGGCCAGACTTTTGGGGGGAGGGAACTTTTAATATTCAAAAGCCAAAAGGTACTGGTATTTTGGGCAATGGTAAATTGAGTAGCTCCCAATCAAAACAATTAGGTGGTGCCCGGACTATTTGGGGGGGGGGGAAAGGGCGTTCCCCCAGTTCCCCCCTGGATCCGCGCCTGATTATATATATATATTTTTATATATATATATATATATATATATATATGTATATATATATATATATATATATATATATATATATATATATATATATATATATATATATATATATATATATATAAATTGAAAAATGTTTTTCCTTTAATTATTCATTCCAATTCCTGATGATACATAGATGATGTATAATAAATAACTAGTTCTAACTTCATTATGAAATTCCATAAATTGTTTCAATACTTGGAAGAAGCAATATTACAGTTTTTAATCTATATATGAATTTATTCGTGCCTGAAGTTGAACATGCCGTCTGCGTTGAAAGGATTGCCTTTGTTACGCTTACATAACGTTTTATCATTTTAAGGTTTAGCTTCCACATAAGGAATTTTGTTTCAATAATATTTTCAGCACACAGTAGAAATTGATATTCAATTTATAAATTTTTTATAGAAGTACGCGAAGTTCTTAACAAATTGAAATATTAACGTGGCAATAACCATTTTTAGATATTCCATATCGTACTACATTGAATAAGTATAATGAATCTAGATATAGCTTCTCATATTGTCAATATATTCAGCCATTTTAAAGTAAATAAGTAGAAAAATATTATTTCACCAATGAACATGACGGATAGACAATAAAAAAATTACTTTCACGTATGTTTTATTCACAAACTATGTGAATTGAATTGAATGCTCTTATAAATATTTTGAGGATTGTCCAAACGAAAGCATGCTACGAGCGAGAAAAGTATTCCATAATTCAACAGTTGAATCAAAAGAAAGTTCCTGTTTTAGTTTTTTGTGGAGACAATTAATGATAATAGAATAATACATAAAGCATTATTTAAATTCATTTGTATTCTATACCGAGAGGTCTCTAATTCCAAACTTACAAGTCGCATCCTCTAGTTATGTCCGTAAAATATTTCATTCAGTTTTTCCATATAATTGTAATGGAGGTAACCGTTATAATTCAAGTCTTTTACCTTAGATAGAGCATAATTGTTTACGCAGGAACTGAACGAATCGCCAACGACTACAGTGATTTGTAACGGCCCAGGAATTCATCGAAGACCTACAGCAAAGCTGAGCGTGTTCACAACATAAACTCGTGAGATAATGAAAGGGAACGTGGAGACAACTTGTTTTCTGGCCTCATACAAGACACCGTTGTTGGGCTTCAATCTGAATAAAATTCTATCGTCCCAACGAACAAAATTGGAATTGACCTAGACAAGCAAAAGAATACTTAGCTGACTAACTGGAAATCTTTACTTTCAATACACCCACAAGATTAATCTATTGAATTGATATCTTTTTGGTGTGTCTGTAAACGTCAAGTGGGATAAATGAACTCCAGTTGTTATATATCAAGAAACCGCTTCTGTGGTTCGATCACAGTCTTATCCCCTTCTATTGAAAAAAAATTAAATGATACTTTATTATGGTCTTTATTCAGGTTATATTCCAAGATAGAGAAATGGTCTACATAAATACTCCATGTCACAATCATACCAACCATTAATCTTAATTGACTTCAGTTAGCCAGTTTTAGTTATACAAATAACATCGGCTTTATTTGAAAATGTCACGAATTTTGTGACGAAACTTCATCTTATCAATAAAACCTGTTTCCAAATATCCAAAGCCTGTTATTATTATATATGTACTATGTTCAGTATCTGCTGAAGATAAAGATTTAAAAGAATACTAATAGTTAAAAATAAAGAAAAATAATAAAACCTGATAAATCTTCGGAAGAAAGATATAGATGGAAAGGTATTTTATCTAAATTTCTATTCGTTCCTAAGGGATTATTCTAACCTGTTTGATGAATACAAAATAAATGAATCATAATAAATGCAGAAATAATTAAGGGAAATAGAAAACGAAAAGGGAAAAACGAGTTGAACTTGCACTATCTACTGCAAATCCTCCTCATATTCAATAAACTACAGAGTTTCCAATATAAGAAACAGCAGAAACTAAATAAGTAAGTAAAGATTATTGCGTAGAACGTAACCTATAAATGCAGCCGCAAGTGTGCATATATTCATATATAATATATATATATATATATATATATATATATATATATATATATATATATATATATATATACACGTATGTTTATATCTACGGTGATTTCTGACTAGTAAAATGTAGAATAACATAATGGGGGCAGCAGGAATGTCAGAGGAGTACTCTATAAAGTTGTTCCCATTTCTCGGAGAATTTTATTCGATCATCAGGGAAACTACAGAAATAAAATAACAACTGTTGGAATAAAATACATGGAAATTTACTCACAACTAAATTCACATTGGCTGACAAGATTATAAAATAAACTTCATCACATAACTCCATAAGTGACATAAGCATGAGTATACAGCAATGATGCAATAAATACTACTTCATCCTTTGAAACACATAAAATTGTGATCACGTTTAATTCAGACAAAAAACAACTGTATTGATTCTTGTTAAATAAATTGAAATATTCCTTACACACTGCAAAAAAGTCAAAAACCGCGAGACCTAGACTCAAATACTTAAACAGTAACTGAAACTAGTAAATTGATAAAGACATCACAAGGATAAGGTACCAAATTCCATGCAACCAACATGTCTACAACCCAAATCAACGACAGTATCAAATCTACTCTGAAAAAAGAATTGTACAACTGATGTAAATACCGGGTGTCCACGGAAGGTGGCTCGCCCCTATAACATTTTTGTTTTCGGAGATAATGAAATGAAATTTAGAAGATCTGTTTAATGCATAAAACTGCATTTTTTGACAAGTAATTCAACTTCATGCAACTTCCGGTTTCAACGGAAATGACATAAACTTTAGATTTTCAAATGGGTCACCTAGTATATTTTAAGTTTTTTTGTCTCCATATGACATTTAGAATACAAACATGTATCATTTGTTACTTTTTGTAACCTTTTTTTTTATTTTATTTTCGAAATAAATTTTTATTCTAGAGGGCTATGGATGCGTTCAAATAACTAATTTTGGTCCTAAACTGTTTGTTAAAATACAACTTTACTGTTTTCGATCAAAATGGTTCAGCTATGTGACGTTTAATTTTGAAACTTTTATTACTATTTTTTTTTCAAATGGCAACATGGTGGCTCGTCGGGTTAAAAGAAAAGATAATTTCATTACCATTAATTTGATACCGCACTCTAGGTATTAGGCTGAAAGAAAACTTCCAATACAAACATAAAACCTCAGAACTTTCTTCAAATGAAGAATCTTATTGATATTGAAATAACATTTGAAATCATCGAGTAGCCTGTGACCAACACAACTGAAACAAACTAAGTCCGAAGCCACGCCCACATATCTACGTCCCAGGACGGTAAACGCATCTATAGCCCTCTAGAATAAATATTTCTTACGAAAAAACAAATGCAACAACGGTTATAAAAAGTAACAAATGATACAATGTTAGATTCTAAATGTCATATGAAGACAAAAAAACAGAAAATATACCAGGCGTCCCATTTAAAAACCCAAAGTTTATGTCACTTGTCAAAAAATGAGTTACTCGTCAAAAAATGCAATTTTATGCATTTAACAGATCCTCTAAATTTCATTTCATTATCTCCTTAGACAAAAAAGTTATAGGGGCGAGCCACCTTCCGTGGACACCCGGTATACTTAGGGACAGTTCCAAAATTAATTACTGTCCAGTGACAAAATAAAACGGAATAAATCTCACTCAAAAGTGTTATTTTTGTTTATTAGGGTTTCGTACCCAAAGGGTGAAAACGGAACCCTATTACTAAGACTTCGCTGTCTGTCTGTCCGTCCGTCCGTCCGTCTGTCCGTCCGTCTGTCCGTCCGTCTGTCCGTCCATCTGTCTGTCACCAGGCTGTATCTCAAGGACCGCGAAAGCTAGACAGTTAAATTTTGCACAAATTATGTATATCTGTATCCGTTATAACACCAAATACTAAAAACAAAATAAAATAAATATTCAAGGGGGGCGCGATTTTTTTGTTCATTTTTGGTCGATATTAATAATGGCAACAAGTAGGCACTTGAAATGTTCACAAAATACTCAGCTGAATTTTTACTTCAATAATAAATAATAAAATTAAAATAAAATAAATATTCAAGTGGGGCATAGTCAATGGTACGGAACCCTTCGTGGGCGAGTCCGACTCGCATTTGGTCGGTTATTTATTATATAATTTTCTAGTATGAGAAAGGGTATCTGCGGATATGAAATTTGTTCTTGCTTAAATTAGTTGCCTGGAGAGTCAGTGAAGATTTATTATTACTATATTTCGTCTTTTTTATTTTATTGTCATTGCTTAACTGAACTGAAACTGTTTTCGAGATTATAGGTTGTAAATTTTATGTTCAAAATATTATTTGATTAAATTTGTTGAATTATTATAGCAATTATTGTTACTAACATTGACAAACTCATCATAGAATTGTTCTGACAATGGATTGTGTGGTTTCTATAATAGTGGCTCGAATAGAGGTTTATTATCTTGTTCATCCTCAACTGAGAAGTTTCAGTTGTGTTTTTAAATTGAAATTTTTTTTATAATAATTTGGTTGACGTCAGTCACCGTCCTGGAATATAAAAGACGTATCCAGAAAGGTCCTGTTTGTCGTTTGTCGTGAGATTCCTCCACCAACAACTTTACTGAATCATAGTGAATAATAATAATAATAATAATAATAATAATATGGCTTTTATTGAATGTACAATTCGTACAACCATAATTTTTTCAAGAAGTCTAGCTTGAGCTACTTCTACTTATCCCTAGGAAAATAAATAAGTTTAACATTGAAAAAACAAATAGAAACGAAAATGTAACAAAAAAACTGAAATAACAGTATATTAGGTAGAACTAGGGTTGCCATCCGTCCGGGTTTCCCCGGATTTATCCTAGTTTAGGGAGCGTCCGGGGGTCGTCCAGACGGGGCTTTCAAAATATGTGTCCGGGTGTGTGAAGCTTGAGTGTCAGTGACGGAGATGAGCTATTAAATGCAAACCAGTTGTGGCGAATTTTTTCGAAACATCTATATTCTAAACTGCTCAAAATTGCATAGTAATATTTTTGTATACCAGCTCACAATGCGAATGTAGAGTGAGTTTTTTCGCTACGGTCGCTGTAATGGAGGAAGGAGAGAAACTTGCTGAATACACATACGCTTTCATCTCTGATCAAAATAAAGTCAAATTTTAAATACTTGAGTTGCTCCGACTTTTATAAATTCATGATGAAAAATAAAGACATTTTGGGAAAAATTGGCAAGTCTGAAAAATTCCAAGTTAAGTTGAATAAATAAAAAGAACTTGATCTCGTTAAAATTTAAACTTGTTACTTACTTTTGATTTAAAGTTAATAAATAATTTAGACTTTTGGGTACCTAATCTATCTAACTGAACTAGATGACCTATCCTATAATTTGCTATTAAAATGTAGAATCTAGTCTATTTGATTTTTGATTTAAGTACCTACCAAAAATTATCGTCATGAGGTGTTTTTTATTTAATGATACCAAAAAAAAGACTGTAAACTGTGTATACCTAATAGAATTTTATTTGTTTTTTGTTGTTCTGTTTATATGGCAAACAAGCGGTTCGAAGTTTAAATAAATGAAAAAATTGAAATATAAACGATGTTTTATTTTATTAAGAAAAAAATTTTACGGGGTGTCCGGGGAAAAACAAAATTTCACAGAAATGTCCGGGGTTTTCAAAATTTTTGTCCGGCATCGGCAATTTAGGTGATGGCAACCCTAGGTAGAACTAAAATATAAGCTCGATGTTTTCTCATTCTTGATATTTCCTCATTTATAAGAATCAACCAGCTTGAGTGATCTCAATATCCTAAATCTGAAGCAATTTGATCTTTATTTCCCTTCGGAATTTGGATGTCTGAAAACCTTTCAATTCGCTTTTAACCTCATTATAGTATTTGACGGCGCACGGCGCAATATGCAAATGAACTCGAAGACGAAATCTGGGCAAATTGGGAAGTTTTACATACCTTATGATAATATTGTGCAAATTTGCTCTGGAAATTAGCTTTTAGAGAAGATAAGCCAGCCGTCCTCTTCTCAGATTACTATGTTCTAACGTACAGATACGTATTTCGTATCAATTTGATTATCAATTTTTAGCCATCAAAGTTGCTGAATCCTACCCGATATTCTATCGTGTTTCTTCAACACGAATTATGTATACTCTGCAAGAGCATTCTAGTAACTTGATCCATCAAGCATGGGTATACCATAGTTTAAATTGGCAGGAATGAAGTGTCAACCAGCTTCTTTCGAATTTAGTTCATGCGATAGTACAACTTGTTAAAGTGATGTGCTATAGTGCGCACCGTTGTGGATGTAATCTGCAGTTACTTTTGTGTGAAAAATTCGATTGTTAATAATTGATCTTGAAGTTTGACCAAGAAATAGAAGAACAAAGCGGCTTCCGAGCGGGTAGATCTTGTATGGACAATATATTTGTTTTACAACAAATAATGGAAAAACGTATAGACAGAAATTTAGCTACCCACTTAGTATTTATTGATCTGGAAAAAGCATACGACACGGTGCCTTAAAGAAAATTATTCGAAGTTTTGAAAAAAACGTTGAACTTAACATAGTTTATCGGAAAGCAATCTGGAACCTATATAAAAGTGCACAGAGTTTAGTTAAGATAGGAAAATATAGGTCGGAACTTTTCCCTATGAATAAGGAACTGAAACAAGGGTGTAGTTTGTCTCCTACTTCATTTAAAATATATGTATATTCAGGAAGCTCTATGTGACTGGAGAAAAAAACCGGATATATGGGGATAGAGGTAGATGACCAGTGTTTGACAAGATTTTACTTCGCGAACGATCAAGTAATCATCGCTTGTGATGAAGATGACGCAGACTACATGCTGAGGAAATTAAAACAACAATACGAAAACTGGGGACTAACGAAAAACACGACAAAGACTGAGTATATGAAAGTAGGAGGGCAAGGTGAAGTAGAAGATACTGAACTAGCTGTTATAAATACCTAGGAAGCATGCTAACCACAGAAGAACCGTCAAAAAAAGATATTCAAAATAGAGTTCAACAAGGCAGGAAAGCAACTCAAGTACTTAATTCTCTGTTCTGGTCTAAAAATATGAAAATTAACACAAAAGTTAAAATATATGAAGCGATGGTGGAACCTATCCTAACATAGCTCAGAATGCTGGCAAATGTCGAAGAACGACAAGCAAAAGATAGACATTGTGGAGAAGAACTTCTTAAGAAGAGCTTGCTGATCATCAAGACTACAACACGTTCGAAATGAAGATATACGAAGAAGAACAATAAGAGTGGTTACAAGTTCAAAACGAATAGAAACTAGACAACTCATATGGTATGGGCATGTACAGAGTGACGAGAGATGACCAAAAAGAGCAATGAAATATACACCACAAAACAGAAGAAAACGAGGAAGACCTAAGATATCATGGAGTGACGAAATTAGAAACAGTATGAGAGACAGGGCAATTGGAGAAAATGAATGAAGAGATAAAGATAAATGGCGGTCGGAATGTGGGATACGGCAAAGGCCGTAGGAACCCCATTGTATAAAAAAAAAGTTTGACCAATGTAATTTCTGTCACAATCTTACAAGGAATACTGTAGGTATATGAGACACCACAAGCTGATGTTGTTGGTACAATATATTATTCATTGATTATTTGATACTCAATGACAATATTGTATAGATTTCGGTTATATCAGAAGTGGACATCAGCTTCGTTATTTTAAATAGAAACCTATATGTAGTTTTTATTGCATTTTTAGATTTCTCATGGTTTTCTAAGACAATCTATATCAGCTTTCTCGAAATATAAATGAAACAAAGTTATTTTATACAAATTATTTTCATATCGTGAAATTGGTTGCATAATTGTTAATACTAAAATGGAATTTGAACAGTGCAAATTGATTACATTAATTTGAAGATGAACTTCTTCAAAATAAATAATTAAGGAGTTTCCTTCGTCAACTTTCTCTATACCTTAGCCAATCCTACTTCAAATAATTTCGAAAATATTCAAACTCTATTGAAATTTATCTAATTTTTTTGAAAATCAACAGCTCGGACATTTCGGAATACTTCGAAATCATTTTAATGTAAAATAAAGGTTTGTTTTTTCTTTGATACTCATTTCATTCAAATGGAATGAAATGTTCTTCTTTCGCCAAATGAAAGAGAATTTATTTTCGTATTGATCTCTACTAAAGTTTCGTTATACCCTTGTTATATGAGTTACGATGATCGTATAGTTTGCCTTAGAAGTAATAATAATAATAATCTGACGATAAGTTTATCAAACAAAACAATGAAAGTTGTCATTTCCATGGCAAACTATGTGATAATAGTTAATACTACTCACTGAATCAATTAGACTGCTGTGAATGTTTGTTATCAAATATCCATAATTGTTTTGTGTAATGTTAGACATGTTTTCCATTTGAATATTAAAATTGGGGACTTTTTCGAATAAAGCACTTACTGTGATTTATACTGTTGTGTGCTTATTGTGTTAATATTATTTTGTTAGAAATTAACTTAATATTATAACGTGATAATTTCTTGTGAATCATATACAATACGATGATGATCTCAGTTACTCTTATGAAGAATGTCAATTACAAAGCATGTGCATGGTAGCAACACAATCATATAATTGTTGACATTAATTTACGCGGAACGCACAAATGAAATGTTTAAACAGTAATGACATAGTATTACGTCATATATTAACTTTATTCTAGAAACAGTTATTGCAAACTTATTATATTCTAATTATTTCATCTTTTATATAAAATTAAAAAAAAATATATATATATATATATATATATATATATATATATATATATATATATATATATATATATATATATATATATATATATATATATATATATATATATATATATATACAATAAAGACTTTTTGAGATTAGATTTATATATTTATATTTGAATAATTCTTGCCTTCTTGACAGAACAAAATTCAATTTGAGTTTGAAAACCGACCTCATTGAACAGTTAACGTTGCGTCACAAAATTCGTGACTTCAAATCTTTCAAAAGTTTTGAGACGAAACGTCAACCCTTTAATGAAGTCGGTTTTCAAATACAAATGACAGATGCTAAAATATATATATATATATATATATATATATATATATATATATATATATATATATATATATATATATATATATATATATATATATATATATATATATATATATATATATATATATATATATATATATATATATATATATATAGGTATATATACATTTAATGAAAATCAAAATTACAGAAACAATTGAAAGCTTGAAATATCTTGATTTTCATATGATGACATCGAAATTCGTGACTTTCTGACAGCTTCAGTTTTTACAAAAGTTCTGAAAAAGTCACGAGTTTTGCGACGAATAAAATATCCAATTAGTGGTGGTCAACTGTTGTGAATGAAATGTATATATATATATATATATATATATATATATATATATATATATATATATATATCAATGTTATATATGATAAAGTAGTTATGTACCTATATATAGCAATATATTTATTTTTGATTCATTCATAATGTAGTGGTGTGATGTATAATTAATTCAGTGTGATTTTTCCTTCACTTGTGGAGATAATACCATATGGTGAATAAGTTGATTAGGATGTTATTTGTTTCAGTAATAGTTATTGTAGTTATTCAATAAAATCTGAATGACATAATTTTTCATGTTTTCGTTATTTTTAGAAATCTAATTTCTATTTCTTAACTCTACATTCAATAGTATGTATGTAATTGTCATATCACATGGAGAGAGCTATAATAAATTACTAAATTATCATTGGTATCATATATATGATTAATATTATACAAGAAAAAAAATCATCTTGAAAAAATTACCAAAATAAATAAAAAACGCACGAGCAGCAGCGCTCTTATGGTTTCAAAAACCACGCTAGCAAACCGAAATAAAAAGAAGAAAATAATACATTTTATTGACAAAAAAATTCGCCAAGTGCATGGCGTACTGAGAACCACGTTTCAATAGTGTGCCGTACTAAAAATCAGAAAATAATTAATTTCATGAAAAAAGAAATTCGCGAGGTGCATCGCGTACGGATAGCGAAGAGATGTGATTCGAACGGAATAGTTTCCGTGAAGTGCAGTGCGGTTGAGGGAACGAGTTGAAACAGGAACTCAATCCACGTATCAAATTTCAACTCACTAACTCAATCTGCAGAAGCTGTGGAGTTGAGCAACTCGAAAACATTCGCAGATGCCAAATTTCAGCTCATTCAGTTGGATGGTAGCTGGGGAGATGCCATTATGTACCGGGAAAAACCACACATCAAAAATATTTCGAAAATCGCGGTCCAGGAGATCCAAAACGGATAAATAAAACTACTTCCACGCCTGACTGTTGACCCACCATTACAATAGTGTATATTAGTAAATGGAAATATTTGGGTTCAATATTTATGCCATTTAGAATCCTGAATCATACTAACTCAGAAATATCAATAGCGCCAGGCTAATGAAGAACTCATCATAAATTTCTGTATTTAGTTCAAGGATAGTAATACCTAATTAGTGAAATAAGCAATGTTAATAACTCATTAGTCTCTCAGGCGTTGTTCCTTTTAAGAGATGGCAGATGAAATATTGCGACACACTTTCTTAACAAACAAACCGCTTCAGAGTTTTGCAGAAGGTCTCAATTAATTTTTATGTCAGCTGTACGAAAAACGGTCTAGATTGAATGCTTCTCTTCTAAAAATCTTAAAGGAGGTGTATTATATCGAATAGAACGAGAGTTTTGTTTTCATAATTGTATATCAAAATTGTTGAGATCTGTTTTTTATTCATAGTTCTTTCCTTCAATTTCTAATGTGAATATTTTTTATTCATTTGGGTATCTGAAAATGAAAGCTACCTATATATATATATATATATATATATATATTTATATATATATATATATATATATATATATATATATATATATATATATATATATATATATATATATATATATATATATATATATATATATATATATATATATATATATATATATATATATATATATATATATATATATATATAATAATAATAATAATAATAATATTCTTTATTTCAGAATATGTGCGTACAACATAGAATGAAATAGTGTCAAAAACTTATAAATCAAAAACTAAAATATCCTCATAACGTCACGTCTAGCTCACTGTTGAAGTATTCAGACAGAGAGTATGGTTCCAAATTAATAAGCATTTCTTTTATTTTTCTTTTAAAAAAACTAAACTTATTTATACTTTTAAAACTATTTGGCGATTTGTTATAAATTCTTATACACTTATAGGACGGATGTTTTTCACTTAGACTTAGTTTGTGTTTGGGATAATGTAAATCAAGAGTTCTTGTGTGGTAATTATGAGATGTTGTATGCTCTACCATAATATTTTTGTTTTTAAAGAAAAATATCAAGCAATCACACAAATAAATACCATAGACTGTCAAAATGTTATTTTTTTTAAATATTCCTCTACATGATTCCAAATATTTCAACCGAAACATAATTCCCACAATTTTTTTCTGTATAACAAATATCTCATTTACTCTTGCACTTATTTCCCATAATATTATTCCATATCTTAATAGTGATTCAGAGTTTGCAAAATAAACTGTCTTTATACAAGATTGGCTCAAATAGTTATTCAGAGATCTTATTCCATACCCTACTCTATTCAATTTCGTTGATAGGTATTCTATATGGTATGACCATTTCAAAAATTTGTCTATGTATACACCTAAAAAGTTATTTGATTCTTCCAATTTTACACGATTTTCATCTATCTCAATGAATTCTTTCTCTATTTCCGATCTATATGTACCAAACATTACAGCAGATGTTTTATCTTTATTTAAAACAAGCTTATTATTAGCAAACCAGGAATTAATTTCTTTAAAATGTATATATATATATATATATATATATATATATATATATATATATATATATATATATATATATATATATATATATATTGTCCCGGCGAAAACAAAATGAGCCAATTCAAAATAATTTTTTGCCAGAAAAGTAGGAAACGGACAAAAACGTTAGTTTTTCTTTGACGTAGAAATAATCTGCGAATATTTTTCAATCCATCAGATCAAACCCTTAAAATCTTATATAGAATGAGGGTTCAAGTAGTACCTTCTTTTGAAAGTTATTGATGAAGCGTCATTTCAATGCTGTCCCATTTTTGGAATTATTAATAACTGATTTAATAAATATTCAACGTGAGCATCACCTTCTTCCATGCCAGAATACCATGTTCTATTCAAAACGTTGTCGGACTTTAGTAACATTTCAGGTATTACCAGCGCGCACTCATCTACAATTATTGTTTGGCGTAAGACTGTTACTGTCTGCGGTAAAATCCAGGTATGGCAAAACTGGTGACCTAACTGGCCATTCCATGAAGGTAAAAGGATCTCCCCCTTCCAATCTGGCGTCCTGGAATAATATGGAGGAACTCCATCTTGTTGAAAATTAAGGTGATAGTGATTTTCGTTCTCAATTAACTCTGTTGTGCAGGGCTTCCAGGATTCCATCCTATTCAATTTATTAGAAAAGTAGTTATTGTGTTCTCATCCATCGTAAATACTAAGAAAAGACTTATTGGGACTTTTGGATACTTTATTCTATTGACTCTTTTCAACAATGCCGACGTTTCGAAACAGTTCGTTTCTTTTTCTAGGCTAAAAATTAAAACAGTAATTAACCTACAAAACAAATACTCTCAACAACAAAAAATAAAACATTTTAAAACATCTATGTAATAATTACCTAGTTGTGGCAGTCAATATCGTACGTAAATATAACAATTCTATTCATATATAAATTCGAGAGATCATTAATCAAGGGTTTGATATGGTACCGGTATGTCATTATAAATGAGGGGAAACAGTCCGACATGGTTGTCAATACTTAATGTTGAGTTCTACTCTCTATGTACGGTCGTATCAAAACCCCCACTCTACCCAGAAAACGATCATGACCGGTACAATAAACTAAAAATTTATTAGAAAAGTTTATTTTTCAATCGTAGGCGTAATTTCGAATGTCCAAACAAATATATATATATATATATATATATATATATATATATATATATATATATATATATATATATATATATATATATAATATATATATATATATATATATATATATATATAATATATATATATATATATATATATATATATATATATATATATATATATATATATATATATATATATATATATATATATATATATATATATATATATATATATATATATATATATATATATATATATATATATATATATATATATATATATATATATATATATATATATATATATTTGTATGTGTGTGTATGTATTTTTTTGTTTTTCACTAATAACAGGCATTTGAGAAAAAATATACTATTCCAAAATTATAATTCTTCCCAAAATTTTTGACTTTGTCAGTAGAATTTTGTTACTTTCGAATATCTCAGAACTTTATCTTTTATCATTCAAGAAACATAATCACATCGATTCCCTTCATCCTAGAGCCTAGACTGTCTTCGACTGAGTCATGGCTTCATTGAACTTCTTCTTGAAAGCTGATATAGTGTTATATTGATAGTATAGAGCATGTCAAGTAAAAGCGTCTATAGATTGAATCATCTAATTGTCTTCAAAATTGTATAAATGGACCTTAATCTATTGATGGCCGTATCAGAGGATACTAGAGAGACCCTCAATGTCAGTATCAAATGACTTATGAAAAGCGGGGTTCAACAACAAAGCACTGGAAAATAGAGAAAATTCTTTTCATCCCCTTCAAATATACGGTCGATAGGGACTAATGATATTGTTTGTGAAGGATTCTTGACAAATATTTCAGAGTTTATACGAGAAGTGTCAAGCAAATATTCATGATTGTTCAAGTATAACCGCATCACTGCAGCGCTATAGATTTGATTGAGTGAAGGGTTCTACAAATAATGTGGAAATATTTCTCTGTATTTACATAGTCGCCTGTCCAAAAGTATAAATAACTATACGAGATTTTTGTGATTTTTTAAAAATATTTCAATAAATGAATTTTGTTTCCAATGAACTATATAATTAGTAAAAATGTGATTATCTCCATTGGAAATAAAACCACTAAAACTTTAGACTTTTTGATAGAAGTGTATTCAATCCACCCTTATTTTCAGTTGCTGCGCTATAGATTTGATTGAGTGAAGGGTTCTACAAATAATGTGGAAATATTTCTCTGTATTTACATAGTCGCTTGTCGAAAAGTATAAATAAATATACGAGATTTTTGTGATTTTTTAAAAATATTTCAATAAATGAGTATTGTTTCCAATGAACTATATAATGTAGTAAAAATGTGATTATCTCAATTGGAAATAAAACCACAAAACTTTAGACTTTGTGATAGAAGTGTATTTAATCCACCCTTATTTTCAATTGTTATTTTGAAACTATTTTATCCACCTAGTCAGCAAACTATTTTTTCCATATCTTATTTTTATACTACATATTTACTGCAAAATAACCTGTGAATGTAATACTATATATCAAAGCTTACATCAGATGCTCTCTGTTCTGAATTATGAAATTAAAAAATTGAACGAAAAATAACAGAAAATTTTAAATATCTGATAAACTTTTGATATACGTTATATATATATATATATATATATATATATATATATATATATATATATATATATATATATATATATATAATGTATTTATATATTTTGAGGTTGCAGTCAGAATAATTGTTGGGCTAGGTTAAAGAATACTCTTTGTCATATGGTCGAGCTTTCGGAAATGGTTATTTCCTTTATCAAGACATCTATAATAAAAGAACAAGTTTTGATTTACAACAGCATTCACAAAAAAGTTAAAAATTACTTACTAACTTAACGATAAAACAACCGATCGTTTCTTTAGTTTGTTTTGTTTAAATTTATCAAGGGTGTACACTCCACATTAGTGGTTTAATATTTTCCAGCCTGGGTTCGTCTGTTTCGCTATGGTTGCATAGTAGCCGAAGTATGCAGTGGGATGTTTTCATTTTATATTACTGTAGTTCTATAAATCAGATTTTATCTAGACTACAAGTAAATTTGTCAATTTGAACTTGTGACAAATCTTTCAAAATTAGAGAAGATTTAGCCCATTTGTTAGCTATTTAGAGGTAGTAACATTATTTCATTGAACTATTTAAAAGAGTGTTTGCAGTTATTGTTTAGTTGTAAAAAAATTATAAAAAAACTCTTTTCAAAATTTTCACACCATGCTCTTTCGGATAAATATTTTTTAGTTTCTTTAAATTTAATTTGGACCGTGTCCCGTATATTTGATATAACGACGATTGTCAATTATTAAAAGAAGATCACCTATTTGTTCTGTGGTTTAGTTCCGCGTGCTCAGGGTGACTTCGACCATTTTGTTAGTCTGGTTTCCTGTAGGTAGCAAGATGGGAAAGTACTGATTGTTGAAAATAAGATTTATAATTCTTGAAATGGATGTTTACATGTGTGACGAAGTTTCAAGATTGTACCCATCAACTTTTCTGTTCCTTTTTTACGTGTTTTCAAAATTTATATAACCTCAAGTTAGTAAGTAATTTTTAACTTTTTTGTGAATGCTTTGTTGTAAATCAAAACTTTGGTTCGTTTTATTATAGATGTCTTGATAAAGGAAATGACCATTTCCGAAAAGGCTCGACCATATGACAAAGAGTATTCTTTTAACCTAGCCCAACAATTATTCTGACTGCAACCTCAAAATATATAAATACATTTTTCCTCAACCTAGCCAGTTCAAGACTACCCAACTATATAAATATATATATATATATATATATATATATATATATATATATATATATATATATATATATATATATATACGTGCTATAATTGTTCATACCTGTGCTGTGTTTCTACTGATTTATCTTTTACCTTTTAGCCATAACAGGCTTTTGATGTTTGAATAACAGTTTCATAGATACTATGTTATCAATGGTTAAAAATAAGAATTTACACATTTATTAAAAGAAATAACGCATGACACACGTTTCGGTGAAACTTCACCTTCTTCAGATGCTAAAGGCAAACTAACTATGTTTCTCCGTTATATCGAAAACAAAAAATAAAGAGATGACAAATTATGTAGAAAGGGTGAATAAGAGGAGGTTACAAATATCCAATTTATCCTTTCTACATAATTTGTCATCTCTTTATTTCATTTTTTTCGATAAAATGGAGAAACATAGTTTGCCTTTAGCATCTGAAGAAGGTGAAGTTTCATCGAAACGTGCGTCATGCGTTATTTCGTTTAATAAATGTGTAAATTATTATTATTAACCATTACTTTAATATGTTTATTAATTTACACCATGTATCGGCCCAATCAATCCAAAAATACTATATTTCATTAAATCATTTTGCTCTGTGGCCATCTTCAGATGCTAATTTCGTGCTATACAGTGTGATATCAGCACTCTGGTTTGTTTATATGAGTTGGTGAGGGAAACTTCAGAGACTCCAATAATATACTATTAAAAAGTTCCTAATAATTGAGCAGATTAATTTATACATATATAACTGGAACCAGTGATTAAAAACTTTTTTGCAAAAAAATTTTTCAGAAGCTATCTTGAGACCAGAAGATAGAAGGAGGTGAGTATGCAACATATGATGACCGCATTTTTATCAATAAATATGAACTAAGAATTGTTCACAGCCTCAAAATCGAGATATTGAGTATCCCTCTTTTGCTCCGTTTTCAATTTAATTCACTAACCGATCTTCACTTTGATCATAAGATTAAACTATAAATTATGATTGAACTACTCATTAAAATGACTCCACAGCACACACTCCATCTATTTACTTCATAGGAGGAGTAGAAAATGGACAAAGAAGATTGGGATTATTAATTTTCAACTATTTTCATCTAGTATCCGTTAATAAAATGAACATTTTCTATTTTCAACTATTCATGAAGATCTCCCTCATGTCTCAATCATGTCACGCACACTAACTGTTTGTTTTGGTTTCTCCAATCAGAACCTTTCTACTGTCGGTATTTCGGGCCGCAAAAGAATTCTCTCATCGTTTACTATCAACCGAGACCTTAAAACTTATCAGAGGTTTGTTAACACGTATCCCATATGTGAGCAACATCTAAAAACGTTATAAATCATCCTAAAAACCCAGAAAAAATGAGAACGTTCCTTGTTTTCCTACACACCCTCGAAGTTCCGCCAGAGTTGTTACACCCCCTCGCTGTTTGTGAGAGAGGGTTGTTGACCGACCGTTTTTGGTTGAAGGCATGTGAAGGAACTGTAACATTATAGCAGAGGAATGATGATATATTCAGGGGTGAACTATTTAAATTGGTAATGGGTGGGGACGATATATATATATATATATATATATATATATATATATATATATATATATATATATATATATATATATATATATATATATATATATATATATATATATAATGTCATGAATATAGCTAAAGAGGGAATAACTAATTTAAAAAACATATTCTTCCATTAAATCGAATGGAATAATTCGCGAACTAAACTCAACATTTGCGGAAAACTCGTCTGCTTCACATCCGGTATAGAAGCAAGTCATCATTTTCTTTAGATCAATAGTCATGTACGCCAAAAGTATAAATATCGATACAATTTCAAAATCAATTGATTCTGATCCAGATTCTCAATCAAAGTCCGTTACCAGCTATATACTTTGAAGATTTGCTCCCGTTCAAGATGGTTAGGTAAGACTTATTCATCTGAACATTATTGCAGATTCCTGTACAGAATAATATGTGTAAATAAATACCGCGGTTAAATAAATCCCAGAAATGACTGTCTAATTGAAATATAGTATTAACAATGTAATATATTTTATTTACCCTCATTTAGCTTTAGGAACCTCCACTTTCATTCAGTGTCCCGTTCTAAACGTGACAATATATATATATATATATATATATATATATATATATATATATATATATATATATATAAATATATAAATATATATATATTCAGTAGGTTAAGAGTCACATCAAATAGTATTATGTTAAAAATAAGGGTTCATTGACTCAGGGATGGGGTAGTAAAACTCTTTTATTTACGCCAAGCTTTTTTGAATTAAATTAAATGAATGCGAAAGCTTGGCGTATATAAAAGAGTTTTACTGAGTCAATGAACCCTTATTTTTAACATAATTATAAATATATATATATATATATATATATATATATATATATATATATATATATGATAAAATATAAATTATAAAATAAAAACACTTGGCTTATGTTTCACAATATAAAAAATATTTTAGATACTGTATTTAGCAGTAATTCAATCTCAGTTATATATATTATATATATATATATATATATATATATATATATACATATATATGTATATATATATACATATATATATATATATATATATATATACATATATATATATAAATATAAATATATAATTATATATAGAAAATATATATATATTAATATATATATATATATATATATATATATATATATATATATATATATATATATATATATAAATATATATATATATATTTATATATATATCTCCACATCAAATACCTCTCACTCAATTGAATAATATCTTTAGCCGTACCTATAATCTACAAATTAATTTAAAAAAGTCTATATGTATAGACTTTTTTGAGATATCTGATTGGAATTCGAGGGAATAGCAGTTTTCCTTATATTCGACTTTTTTAAAAACAATTTTTTCAATGGGATCAAAATTGAAGAGGATTTTCCCAAAATTATTTGAATAACTACTTAGGAAAATATTGAATAGAGAAATACGTTGAAGAATTGCTGACGATGATAATATTTCAGTAATATTTAGAATTTAAAATACAGAAATCAGTGATTTTTTGTTTTCACGCCTCGGTCATTCAAAAGAGAATTTCCTATGTTCAAAAAGTGTGATTTTGTGTATATGTTTCTACATAACGATTCGATAATTTCAGTGACTGAATATATTCCTTTTTACTCTACAACTTTCAAGCAGTTTGGATGTACAAACCAGAATTATAAAAAACTCGTGAGTAGCAGAGCTCCATCACTAAGGTCGTATTTTTTTTACATTTTAAATAAACAAAAGGCTTTAACTACCCGAACCGAACTAAAAGTAGAAAATAATTTTTTCTATTGCAAAACAGCGTGAATTTCTTGATATCAAATGTTATAAATATAAGTAGTTATTTATTGAAGTAGAGTTATTATGAATATAATACAGCAAAAAGCACCTCGTATTTTTTTTAAAGAAAATAAATTATTTTCTACTTTTTTAATTCGAATTGCTATTATATCATGTTTGTCAGTTTTTTTAATCTATAATTATTTACCTTAATTTCATATTTTCTAGAAGAGATTAAATTTCGATCGTGGTAACGTTGGCCATCATTATTTTATTAAAATAATCATTACAACCATAACAAAATGAAATGAAAAACTACCTCCTGGAATGTATACGATAAAAAAATATATTGCATGGATTTGACATATTAGGGTAATTTTTCATTGTTATAAGTTTAAGTTCAATACATGAATGTTAATTTATTTACCAGGTGTTTGAACAGAATCCGTTTGTTTTCGGCTTATTCAAATGATGTGAAAGGAGGATATATATATTTATTCACGTCAAGACCAATTCATTTCTATTTCTATCGCACGTCCGGTAGATTCTTATCTTTTACTCTAAAAATTACCCTTGAAATTCTAGAAAACGGGAACGTGGATGATTTTATTTTTAGACTTTAGATGGCCGGATACCATAGTATACACGACGTCTATTCAACATAAAAATAACCGAATAAAGATCTCAATGACCTCATTCCTTCTTGTTGCGCAATAACTGATCAAATTAATTGATTAAGATCAATTAATTGATCATTTGATTAACGAGACAAAGGAGAGGTTCGAATGGCTCGCGGATCTGGTAGATCTAATTGGTATACTATGTTTGTTCGTATTTCGCACATCAATTGACTAGAGATGACTCATTTAGTATCAGCGAACTGAACATGTTTTATTATATAACTCGATTTTCCTTTCAAAGAAAGATTATTATTTAACCCTTAACTACTAACGTATCAAATATGAAACGTTGTCACTAAGTATACGACACATAATTTCAAATATCCATACCAAGCTAGTTAGTCGAGTACTTAGCGTACGCTGGCTAGTATTAGGGAGGTCTCGGGTTCAAGCCCCAGGGCCGACTGGTCTGCTATGAGTTTTTTTCAGAGGTTTCCTCATGGTTATGTAAGTCACTGCTTGCAAATTTACAAGGCGAATGCTGGGCCAGTATTAATCCTCTGAACCCCACCCACACTTCCTATGTTCCATAAGTATTCCGTCTCACCTATCCTTAATGCACTTGTACATACAAGTGTATGCTCTGATCTGGCTGAAGGAGTTAATCCCAAACTCAAGCTGCCCGCCTCCCTGACACATACGTCAGGGAGGAATGAAACACGCGTGTTTCCTTTTTTTTTTCCAAATATCCATAGTTTTTGCTTTGTGAACTATTTATTTGTTTTCTGTATTTTTGCAGAAGCGAAAATTATGCTCAGAAACGAAAAGAAAGTTCAATATTCAGTGAAGATCAAAATTTCTCAAAGGAATATCGAATATTCAGTTTTTTGACATCGTTCTTTTGAACTAAGTACTGATATAAAATTGAAATACTCATATAGTCGATAAGTTTATTATTACTCTGGATACAATAAAAGTCTAACTAAAGTCTAGCGGCAAAATTTAGCAAAAACAGAAATTTTGAAGAAATTGATAAAGCATAAATCAAGAATTTGATGCATAACCTCGACACATTTTTTTCGCACACAATAGGCAAATTGGATTCTGGCATTCGTAACAAATAAATACAGTTCTTCTTCTCTTCCGATAAAAGCAAAGAGAACATTTCTTCTCATTTTCAATTTTTCGCGATTTTTGGATCAGCTTTTGATTTCTCGATCTCCTCTCTAAAGTGGTGCGTTGGTGTCGCTAGTTTTAGAGCGACTCTACGAGACGGCAATCGATGTTTCACTCAAAATATCTCGAAGAGTAGACTATGCACGACAATCAACATTAGGCTATTGAGTGGGTGTAGTAGGGTGATAAATTACGTAGAAGGACAATGGAGAGAATTTGAAGTAAGGAATCATCCGACGAATCCGAAGAAATAATGTCGTCTCTGAGACGTATGATTAGTAGTTGTGGATTAAGAGTTATTTTAGGTAATAGTAGAAATATATTTTCCTCACCTTGTTATTTATAATATAAGCAGTATCTCCTCAGAAATAGAATATTGTGTAATTGGTTCAATCAATGGTACCAACCTGAAAAAAATAAGTAATATTAGAATTAAATAGTGTGAATAACCTAAATAATAGTTCGACAAAAAACTAGATTTTATTTAGTATGCTATAGTCTGTCCAGCGGGAATTGGCGTTCACGTCATCAATTAAATATGGCGTCGATCGGGAACAGTGTTGCCAGACGTTATAAATAATCTTAAATCTAATTAGCTGACACAATTTTCAACAATAATGGGATATAGAGGTTATTTCGACAACTGTCAAACGTGAAAGTAGGTTGAGAGGGTCCGACAACATTGCAAATTTTGAAAAAGAATGACAACTTAACATTCAATTCAACGTATTTTAATTACTCGGAATGTTAATTTTTCTTGAGGGATATATACGCTTTGATATGTTATGGACAGAATATTTGTCGAAATGAATGATCCAGTCACTATCACCATTAACAATTCTTTCAGACAAATATGAATTTTGACAATTTCGAATTTTATTCATTGGGGTAGGCAGTATTGCGTCGTTATTTGCGCAAGTCTGTGACGTGCGCGCGAATGCTCGCTGGAAAAACTATATGTTTGCTTGTTTACATAACCTCAAATTTTGAGGAATCAAATAATTACATGGATAAACTTGACAAATTAGAATAATTCAAGTTCATTCAATAA
Organism: Cynegetis impunctata; assembly: GCA_030704885.1. Lineage (NCBI taxonomy): Eukaryota > Metazoa > Arthropoda > Insecta > Coleoptera > Coccinellidae > Cynegetis > Cynegetis impunctata. The sequence continues at coordinate 20,243 of JARQZK010005107.1, read as the reverse complement.
ACGCAGTTTTGTTTAAGCCTCTATTCGGTTTAAAGTACCTACATGCGAAGAAAATATTGTATATTTCCGAAAATATTGAAGGAAATACTATATATTATATTGCCGACTCACTTTAGTAATAATTCTGAAAAATCTTCAGTGAATTGTAATCGAACAATTAAAAGATTAATATTCCTAATGAACTTAGGTAAACAAGTTAACAAGAGGAATGAAATTAAGGCTCATTAGTCACATTCTAACATCATCTATAACTTGATCTTGAATACTGAGTTATTTGTTGGTATGGTTAATGTACATATTCAGGTACTTAATAGATGATTTAAGTATCAAATTGATGAGATTTTTGAAAATCTCATCGACATATCAAACTGTACACAAGTAGGGAAAATTAAATTTCTGGACATTTAAACTTGACTTATTTTTTCCTTGGTTTCTAATTCTTTGAGAAATATTTTCTTTCTATAGAATGTAACGTAGCATACACAAAATGACAATATAAAAATAATTATTTATTCTATGCTGACGATGGCGACTGTAACTACAACACAAGCTTATCAATATGCTACCATATTCTCACATTTTAATTCCTGATGACTCAAATCATTCAGTGTTCGTAGAACTGATATTTTTTCAGTACCTATCTAAATATTATTAATTTCTAAGTATTTATATATTGTGTGTTCAAATTTGCTTATATGTTGATAAATATAATCCTATGTTTATTCCTTAAGGCTTTGCTGAAATCATATATGCAATATATCTATTCCGAGAAACTGTATGAGAAATTCTAAACCGGAAATAGTAATCTATAATAATTTCTATTTATCAATGAAGTAAACACTGAAGTAGGCCATTTATTTTGACTGAAAATACGATAACATTTCAAATATATATTCAGTGTGATAATAAGTGCAGTGATTATTACATAAGTCGAATTCAATCTTCACATATTCAGGAAAGAAGAGACTATATTTGTGTAAGAGAGTAATTAATTGCCGTTAATTTCCATCGAACGTAAACAATTTTTCTGAAAATTCGATTCTCGCAGAGTTGATTGTACTGTATCGAAAGTCAACAGTAGTGTTCAGGAGTGATTTTTTCATCACTTTTCCCAAATTGTTTGTGGTTTTATCGCTACATTTTGGTACTTCTAACGACTCCTTTCAGACCAAATGAGCTAAGATTTAACATCTTGTGTTGTTTTTGGGGTACAAAGTTTTGGGACATATCAAGCGTTTTTCGGTGTTTGCATATATCTAGTCCCTCCAAGTTCAGTTGGAAATTTGAAAATTTCTATGCTAATTTAGTTGATGCTAGGGATGTACTCCTCAGAGGTTCTTTTCTCTCTATCCAACCGTCGCCATTTTTATGTAGAAGCGTTTTTAAATTTCATATATTGTTATAGTTTTGTGCCAAATTGTAATCAACAGTTTTTTTTAAATTCAAGAACAGGGTTTAAATATATAGACCACTATACTTTAACACTACACATATCAACATATATATATATATATATATATATATATATATATATATATATATATATATATATATATATATATATATATATATATATATATATATATATATATATATATATATATATATATATATATATATACATATATATATTTATATATATATATATATATATATATATATACATATATATATATATATATATATATATATATATATATATATATATATATATATATATATATATATATATATATATATATATATATATATATATATATATATATATATATATATATATATATATATATATATATAGATTTTTCTTCAATCTGGAATAAATTCATAGGTGGTTAAACATCGCTCCGTATACTTCTTAGAAATATCAGAATAACACTCTATTGCAATATTCCCAATATTAGGGCGTAAAAACTTCTAATCAACAAATTCGTTACCCTCTTCCTAATGTTCTAAATGAAAACAACCGTATAAAAGGGCCTGAACACCCATTAATTTGATATATGAAGAGATAGGCCTTAATTGCCACGAAATTCGACATTTAGAAGCCCTTCCCTAGTTTAACACTCAAATAAATATATTTCAAGCTTCTGTTTGGCCCTCTACGAGAAGGGTCAACGAAAAGAACCCAATTGAATAGTGTGAAAAATTTGTAGTATTGTTGTTTGGGAACATCTGAGATTATTTTGTGTATTTAATTTGAATGTTTGAATGTTTCATACCAATAAAGGTACGTTCATTATTTGAAGGAAAAGTAATTTCAAATTAAATAATTGGAAACATTTCAGGAAATAATAAATCTACGTTGCAGTTGTTTCAAGTAACTAGCCTATTATCAAAAATTCTTGAAAAGACATGACGGTAATGTTTTAGTAACTTGAAGCATTTGTAATATAAATTTTTTATTCTATCGTGAAGTTTTGCCAAGTCTTTAATTTGAAAATATCTTCACTTAAAATATATATATATATATATATAATATATATATATATATATATATATATATATATATATATATATATATATATATATATATATATATATATATATAACGGGTGTCCACGGAAGGTGGCTCGCCCCTATAACTTTTTTGTTTTCGGAGATAATAACATGAAATTTAGAGGATATGTTTAATTCATAAAACTGCATTTTTTGACAAGTAACTCAACTTCATGCAACTTGCGGTTTCACCGGAAGTGACATAAACTTTCGATTTTTGAATTGGTCACCTGGTATATTTTCAGTTTTTTCGTCTCCATATGACATTTAGAATAAAACCATGTATCATTTGTTACTTTTTGTTACTGTTGTTCTATTTCATTTCGAAATAAATTTTTATTCTAAAAGGCTTTAGATGCGTTCAAATAAATAATTTCGGCCCTAAAATTGCCCCGTTTACCGTCCTGGGACGTAGATTTGTGGGCGTGGCTTCGGACTTCTTTTATTGCAGTTGTGTTGGTCACAGGCTACGCGATGATTTCAAATGTTATTCTAATCTCAATAAGATTCTTCATTTAAAGAAAGTTTTAAGGTTATGGGATTTATGGTTTTTAACGAAAGTTTTCTTTCAACCTAATACCTAGAGTGCGGTATCAAATTAATCTTAGTAAAATTATCTTTTTTTTTAACCCTACGAGCCACCATGTTGCCATTTGAAAAAAAATAGTAATAAAAGTTTCAAAATCAAACGTCGCATAGCTGAAACATTTTGATCGAAAACAGTTAAGTTGTATTTTAACATAGTAGTACATTTTAGGACCGAAAAAAAAATAAAAAACGGTTACAAAAAGTAACAAATGATACATAGTTGTATTCTAAATGTCATATGGAGACAAAAAACTGAAAATATACCAGGTGTCCCCCTTAAAAATCGAAAGTTTATGTTGAGTTACTTGTCAAAAAATGCAGTTTTATGCTCCAAATTTCATTTCATTATCTCCGAATACAAAAAAGTTATTGTATTCCACCTTCCGTGGACACCCGGTATATATACCAACCATGTGTCCCTTCTTTCATTTTCAAAATGGACAAATCATTGGAAAGCCCATCTCAAGGCCTTCCAGAATTTATGAAAATCAAATATGGCTGCCATATGAAGAACAAAAGTAGTTATTAAAATCTTGAAAACAGAAGACAGTAGAGGCTCAAAAATGAATGCTAATCAAAAACTGCCAACAATGTGCAAGTCTCCACCAACACAAAACAACGATATTTGATTTATAGAGGAGAAACAATATCGTTAATTTTTTGTTTTCGTTTTTATCTCGAAAACTAATGAAGGTAGATCAAATCCGAAAGGAGATATTAAATCAGCCAGGAATTGACTGAAACATTTTCCATTTAACCATTTTCTATCTCCTATATTAATCGAAAGACCAATGTTGCATAATTTTCAACATTTCGCAACTAAAACGTCGAAAGTTTCATAGTTTTGAACTGATTATATCCATTGCTGAGATCACATCATAGTTGTTCGAAGATAACTTCCATTAAAATTTTGTTGTTGTTATTATTTTCCATAGTTTTCGATGCATTCTACTGAAATCTATATCTAAACTTCATTTGAATGAATGAGTATTTAATATAATCGTGATACTTCAACACAAAGTTATATTCAAACCTTGAAAACAGTTACAGTGCGTGCGTCCATTTCATCTTAGCAGTTGTCCCCCCTGGCAGACTGACCACAAATAGAATTTAATTGTTGAGCAGCTGATTCTTTGGAAGCTATAAATCGGGCATATGTTTCACTCTAACGTATGCTTCATCGACTGTATAACAAATTTCAGGTAAAAATACCTGGTGTTTCCAGGAAAATTCAAAGCGGTAATCTCTTTGTTAGTTATCGAAATGCTTTCACCTTTCAGGCAGTGAGATAAAACACTCATTGGGTAAGATCTAAGAAAGAGGAAATAATATCCTATTCTAAAAAGTATTTTAACGGTAGGTAGTGAAGTAAGCTTAAACATTCATATACCTATTTAATTATTAGATGAATTTGTCGGTTACTTTGTGATAATACATTTTAACGATAAATGAGAAACGACTTACTTTGCTTTCATCACAACTTTTTTTTTAAATAGTGATGAAAACAAAGTGAATAGTTTCTCATTCATTGCTCTTCATATATTTCTTTATAATTAGACTTTGTTCCTCAATATATGAATGAATAGAGTGATTAAATCTATAATTTGTGAATTCAACATTTCATAATATAAAGAAATGAAAATTAAATGAAAAATATTCTTGTATGAATGAGCTTTCTTGCAAAGCATAGTCATTAAGATTACAGATCTAACGTTTTCTTCAAATCACTTAATCAACAAAAATACATATTTTATACCAAGACGACAAAAATTGCTAACTGAACGAAATAACATGCAGATCTTCAAAGTACTCGTACCTTTTATGAGCAAATATGATTTCAAAATTTAATATTCATATATCATACCAGAGTCTAGTGAAATATTTTTAATATGAAATATATTTTATAGCAGATGGAAGATGAAAAAATAATGTCTGAGAAACCGGAGGAATATATTTTTGATAGATTCATGCCCGGAATATTCTTCTTTATTTTACAATGTCTATTCTTGCATGCCGAATATATTATATTTTCTACTACTGTGCAATTTTCTATTCATATTTTAAGTCATATTTTTCTATAAAATACATACTATTGCATTGTATCGAAGGAAATCAGTCAGGTGCGGGAGTAGGTTTTTTATCCGTTTTAGACCTCCTAG
>JARQZK010005107.1:0-10000 GCA_030704885.1 Cynegetis impunctata | reverse complement strand
TTCATAAATGAACAAAATATAATGACAATTTTTTCTTATACATTATTTGCGAATAATACAATAAAATACAGTTGATTATTCACTGTATCCTCTCAATTCGTTATTGTCTGCAAAATATTGTTGTACAAATCACTACAAAATTTTGTCTTTGAATTGTCCGAAATATCAGTTAGGATTTTTTTTTTCACAGATGATTAATAAGTACCCAATACTGAGGAGCACCTTAGAAGGGTGTAACAGCTGTCTACTGTTTCAATCATTATTGATAATCATCTAGCTAGATGTTGCTTACATGCTCTACTCGAAGGAAGAGTGAGAACAATTAAATATTAGTTAATAAATTTATGCATTTTCAAATAATTATCCTGAAATGCAACAGATACACACACAGACAAATATATATATATATATATATATATATATATATATATATATATATATATATATATATATATATATATATAGAGAGAGAGAGAGAGAGAGAGAGAGAAAGAGAGGTAGAGAGATATTTAGAAAGGGGGGTTGTTTGTGATATTCACTCCATCTAAGAGTACCATTAGAACGAGCAACTTATCTTATCTCATTTCATGGAACATTGTCGCAAAGAAATTTGAAAAAAATATTTTAAAATGAAACACATAATATACCTCAAATTATGAATAAAATATACGTTTCAGTGAATAATTGTAAATGTATGATTTATACTACCAAACATCTATCAATTTGTAAACAAAGTCTTTTCAAGTTTATATTTTCTAGTAATAAACTAAATAATTATAAATACAACATTAACCATTATCTAAGACTGGGAACATGTCATATTTGTATCGATTTTCTTGTTATATTCTATTTCATTTTCTTATAATTCTGTAATCATCAATTCTTCATTATAGTCGAATATTTTTCATGGGATATCGTTCAATTATAGTTAGATAGGTACTGCATATAAACATCAAATTGTTTTAGTCCCATAAGAAACTCATTTTGTCATACTTATATGAACAAATGAATTGTTTTTGCATCCATTACGCGATTATCACAACAATTTTTTAAATGAATAACACCAAATTGAGGAGGGTTCTTGAAAATACTTCTTGTTATGCTATCATAAGATTCAAGAAATATTTATAAATGGACTTTAACTAGGTAAGATATCAGCCATCAGTATATCTTTAATCTGAGTGTTTTTTGCCCGATTTCAACAACGAGATGTAAGGAAGTTTCTAACTAAGTAATTCCTACAATAGGAACTACCTAAATCTGACACTTATCTAAAACGGATTTTAACAACCTAAGAAATCCTTAGTTAAGAAATACCTTGCTAAAAACTTGATTTGGAAAGTTTTGTACATATAATTGGTACCACTGTTTAATAATAGACTGTAAATTTGACAAAGGATAGTTAGAAGAGAAAAAAATGATAGAAATATAATAATATTATTATATCAAGCATGAGTTTAAGCATTTCCTAAATACTCTAGGCAGACCTAACGTTAGGTATTACCTAACGTTAGGTATTTCCTATCGTCCTTAGGCATTACTTAACGCGTGGTGAAACGCAAATAGCACTTAGGAATTCCTAAATCCGATTTAAGTATTGCCTAACTTTAGGAATTAGTTGGTGAAATCGAGCATTTGTTTCCATCAATCTCCTAAGATATTCCATCATCTTAAAAATTCTTCTCGGTATATTTCACTGTAATTTCAATAATTAAAACTCACGAATAAACTCCAGTCTCATCAACGGACCTCCCAAGAAAATACAGCATTAACTTACATTTTTCCCAGTGTTGATGATCATTAGTACCAGAAATAAATTCTAATCAATGAATAACGACAGAAATGTTCTAAGGGACCGCTGCCTCTTATACTAATAGGAACAATAATTCTAATACCATTCCACACCATGGATTTGATTCAAACGGAATTAATTACAATGGTCCTTTAATTAGTATGAGACCAGCCCTTGCTATGTGTTGTATTAAGTGTTGTTTATGGTTGTCCTGCGTCATTTGTATATGCTTATCGTAAATTATTTTCATTATAGTAAGTTACGCAAGGGACATTGTTCGAACTTGATAACATCTCCTCGTAGTTGTGAATGTGTGCTCTAGTTACGTAACGTGTATATTATACGAGTGTTTCTTTGATGATATATAGTAGGTATTCTTTGCTGCCAAGCTTTATTGATTCAGGAATTAATCTGTAATGCTGAACTGAATACATAAACAATTAATCTATAATTTAGGGTTGGGTTTCCAGGTGTGTTATTCGTTGTTCTAATCAAACTCTGGGAGATTTAATTTAGTTCTGTTTCATATACGAGGGCCGGCCTGAAAGTCTGCTGAATTAGGAAGAAGTGAAAGTATAGTAAAATAGTCAAATTTTGGAACGAACTTGCTCATCGTACGATATAGTCCAAAGACTTGGTAAATGAAACATTGGGCTAACATGAGGAGGATGAACGGTTCGAGTCATAATACTGTGATTCAGTTAATTACTCTCAAACGTTGTTGTTAGTGTATCAAGGAAAAATGAATTGTGAAAGTGATTCAGTAGAAGTAAGGATAGTGGTGATGAAGTCAGATTTTAACGCGATACTCTATATAAATACAAATAATCTACTATTCGTATCATAACATCCAGAAACCGGATCAATATTAACTTTTTTAATGAAAACTCAGAGCCATTCTTTTCGATGAATTTGTTTTAAGAATTAGCAAATCTACAAGAAACAAAACCACTATAGATGAATTTTTCACTATGAGTTTTTGAGTATTTATGAGTCACTCACATAAAATTGGGTCGTCTTTTGTTACCATTAACGAGTTCCTACTAAAATTTAATGTACTGATTAATATCATAACTAACTCATATTTTTATAATAAATACCTAATGATAATGAGACGTTTATTTTCATAAATTCAAAGAAAAAATTATTAATTGCAATTTTCCTACCTATATATATGTATATATATATATATATATATATATATATATATATATATATATATATATATATATATATATATATATTTTAATTACTCTTGAATGTTGTTAATGTATTTCATTGTACCATCTATTTTATTCATAATATAAAGCGGTTCTCCTGTTTTTTCAGTTTTCACAATGAGAATAAAATCAAAAACATAAATAAATAATATTTAATCTGAAACCAACAGGGTTATAATAAATGGAAACTTCATATATATGGTTTATTTTTTTTTTCGATCTAATTTAAAAATTTCACTGAATGAAATATACATTTTTGAATCCAGTACCGGAAACACGCCGACAGTTCCCGAGCAAACATGAGCGCATGTGACTTCACAAAGTTAATTTCTACTTATTGTAGCACACAGCTGATACAGTGTTCTGGGCTTTTGATTTATTAAATCTTGTTGTTATCTCTCTCTCTCTCTCTCTCTCTGTAGCACTACAACTCGGGGTGGGTTTTGTCTGCCTCCACTATCTGCCCGGTTTTCCGCTGTCTCCTGCCACGTGTCAAGGTCCACTTCCAGGATGGAGAGATCTTTTCGAATGTTATCTCACCATCTTAGTTTTGGTTTACCCAGTAGCCTTCTTCCTCGGAGGGCTTCTTCCCATACCGATTTTATCAGCCTTGTATTCTGGCTTCTTTGTAAGTGCCCTGACCATCGTAGTCTACTCACATTAGTTGTTGTTATCGTCAATATATTAATAAATATATATAGAAGATCAAACCTTAAACGTTATTGTGCTTGCTTCGTACCATTATGTACGAATACAACAACAACAAACCCCCACAAAATGTTTTTAAATGTACCACAAGATGTTATATATCTGGTATATTACCGGAATTAGCCTTTAAAACCATCATAAATCTAAGACAACATTCATGAAATTTCATAACAGAAATCCATTAGATAACACTGATGCCATACATTTTGCACAAGAAGTAAAATATCTGAGTTTCATTGCGGACGCTCCACTGCGGTGGGACTCGCAGCTTCAACCAGTTTGTAGATGACTGGGTAAGGCATACTTTGCTATTTTGCAGATGAAATCTGTTTTGAATCTGGTGGATCTGATGGGTATATACTACAGTTTAGCTGACTTTCATCTGTCCTCTGGAGTGCTTCTGTGGGGTTGCTCGGTGGGATGGCGAAAAGTTTTTGTATCCCAGAAGAGACTTGTGCGGTTGCTTTTTGGGCCGACAGACTCCTGTAGGCGGTACTTCATTGAGAACAGACTGCTCACATTCCCGAGTATCTTTATACTGAAAGCTGAATTACACGCCAAGAAGCACAACCAGGAATTCGAAAAATTGGGTGATCATAGCAGGTATTGCACAAGGAAATAAAATGTTATGTCAATCCCCAGACACAGATCTTCATTTTACGAGAGATGCCCAAAGTACTCTTCCATCGTAGTATACAACAATTACCTGTACATCTTAGGAATTTGACCATGCCCAGATTCTAAAGGCAATAAAAAATTTCCTTTTGAATAGAGCATTCTATTCAGTTTCCGAATACTTGTCCTGCTCATTTTTATGTCTTTTGTCTGTGAATGTTACACTATAGAGTTTATTGACATTGCATGTTTTATTTAATGTACAAAAACTGATTATTTTCAATACATTTTTATTATATTTACATTGACGAGTACACGCTGTATAAGCCATACGTACAATAAAGATTATTATTATTATTTATTACACATGACCAAATGAAAGAAGCTAATATAAATGATTTTGGCACTGAATTTCGGATATTTTCAGTCAATTTACACGTAGAATACTTGAACATGGCTGCCATTCTATATAAAATTGCAAGAGTTCTAAATTGTTCATGAATAATAAAAAAAATCTGAGGGGTTTTCGCGTCGTCTATTATTGTAGTCTATGATGAAGTTTCAAAATGCTTTAAAAAAATCGATAATTTTTTTCAATAAAACAATACAATAATAATTATCATATTTTCGAGCTTCTTTGAAAGCAATCGAAAAAAGAATACTTGAAGAACTTGGATCAACTGATACTCTTGTAACTCCAGCGGAAATGTCCAAATTCCTTCTCTAAAATTCAACGAATGAAGAGAAAACCGAGAAGTATCTCGGTTTTCTCTTTTAATCTGAAACGTTTCGAAAACTTCGAATTGAATCATCCTAATCACTTTTCTTTCCACTTGGCCGAAACACATGTATCGAATTTCTGAGAAACATTGTGACTTCGAGTTTGTTCGGATAATCCAATTGCATCACGTTCTCAGGAGTACGTGTTGATTGGATCTAACTGTAAGTGGTTACCAGGACGGTGCAAAAGAAATCTACAATTCATTACCAGTTGGAGCCTTCCATTCTTCCATTGTAGTAGATTCATTGATGAAAAGGACATTCGACCATTGACATCAAATAAATATATGTATATAACATATATAGAGTGGGCCATCTGATGTTTATTCTTGAAATTTCAGTTAAATGGCTTTCGCAGTTAGCTTGAAAGTAGTTCATCCTTTTTATCCGTATATTTTAAATTATTTTTGGCTCTATTTGGCGACTATTTGACGGTCCTTAACATATCCCCACAAAAAGTCCAACGGTGACAAATCGCAGCTGCGCGATGGCCAATGAAGGACCAAACTTGTGTACCAACCAAAGTATGGAAAGGATCTATAGTTTCATGGCTAGTGTGGCATGCTACTCGTTCATTCTAGAACCAAAACTCCTCCAAGTCGGAATCGTTTTATTTCGTCCACAAAAAATCAGTCAACATATTTCTGTAGTACACTCCATTTACTGCAACGCTGTTATTATCTTCATGGACTTTTAACTGGAATTGTTTGCCATAAATAAGCGGAAAGTGTTGCGCATTTGAAATATTCCACCTGGAACCTCGATACCTCTTGATCATAAATTCATACACTAAGACTAATTATCCCCAAATGTATGCCAAGAATCTCAAATGACAAGAGGAGTCAAGTATCAGATCATTTTGAAGATATTTAAATTTTCGTTATAAAAATGTTATTCTGCATTGAAATTATATAAAAGAAACCTGTAGCAAATGCCAATAAAAGAAATCATGTTCTACATTTTTCTGAACATTTTGTAACATTTCACGTATCATTTTTACCACATATTGCCCAGCAAACAGCCTTTGTAATGTACATGACTTGTTGAACCAATTTTCTCCATAACACAGTATTTTTTGGAGAGGTTTCATTTCATGACCTCAAAAGACGTCATATTTTAGTCCATTCAATTTTATGGCCATCTTAAAAGTGTTATCTATATTATATATAATTATAGTAGATTCATTTTTTTGTCAGTTCATTTCTCAAATATGTTGATTTTATAGTATCCAATATTAATACGATTTTGATAAAAATTTGATGAAAAATTTGTCCTTAGTTTTTATAAAACAGTTCTTAACTGTTTTAATATAGAACGTACTAAATGTTTATAGTAATCGAGAAGATCGTTATCCCTGTATAACTGCTTCGAATATTTTCTCCTCTATTGAAAGAAGTTCTTTTCGATATGCTCAAAACTGAACAAGAATAAATTCGCAATGCTCTGTATATATGAATCAATAATAAATAGAAAAATGTTATATAGTTCAATTCCAGTTACGACGAAAAAGTAGAAAATTCAATATTTTATTGCTTAGCAAGTCAGAATGCAGCATTAAAAGCACTTTCATAGGCTTGTTGCACGATTGTTATTCAGAAATAAATCACAAAAGTTATTCATTGGTTATTTGCATAGTCCTGTATATTTCTTGTTTGTCATGATTTGTGTCTATAGAAGATATCTGAACTATATCGTTCAGCATTCCCCTTTAATTTCGAATGATAAAAGCACAAACTTTCAAAAAACATTATCCTTTCAACAAAACCGTGTTGGAAGGATATTTGATAATGTTTAATTTTTGAATGACTTTTCATGTTCAAATTCTTTTTGAATTAAGTAAAATGCTTTACGCGAACTAGTAGTTATTTCAAACATACTCCAGTTAATAATATATTGGATATCGTTCGGTAAATTTTATTAAAATTAAAAATGTTATTATGGAATTAGGATCGATAATAAATTCAATTTTAAAATTCGAATTTAGTTAAATATCAACGAGAATTTCAAGAGCACTTTTTGTTTCTAACAACAGTCAACCAGCTCAAAAGTTCAATCGATAAGCGGAAAATAATGAATTGGAAAATATTGATTACATGTGAAAAAATATAGAGGGCCACTTGTAATTGACAAAAACGAGGGACATATTGTCTCACAAATATATCGGTGACACAGAACTGGACATGAAATATACCTCTAATATTTTGATGTTTCAGGTCGAAGGTTAAATAAAATATGACCGGTGGAAACACCGACATTCTTAACATTCAATCGACAGTCGTCCTAACAACCGCTCTGAGTTGTCTGTATTTCGTTATTCTACAGAGTGAACTTTGTAACGTAACTTGTAACCAGATCAAGTAATCTCGGCAACATGTAACCGCAAATGTTTCGAAAGTGTACAGAATAGGAACTTTCCAACATCCTGTTTCAACATCTAAAAGTTATAGGTACATTTTCTCTCAGAGGAGATTATTAGATAAGCATATCATAAGTTTAATGTTTGATTTCTGGGATTGAAATCTGACTTAGAGGAGAAGGTGGTAATGTGACCCCCCATTTTGTTTTTAGCTTATAATATTTGAAATAATAGGTCTACAAATTGATATTATACGTTAAAAGATTGAGCAATTATCTGTTCATTCGTGTTTGAGTTTGTATTTGATGAAATCCAATTAATTTGTTGTGAAAATTTATTATTTTAAAAAAGTACAAATTCAACTAATTGAGATATGAAGAGGGTATTATGGCACCCTGGGGGCCATATTAAAAGTACGAAAAATTAACGACAAAAATCGCAGATATAGTGCTCTCCTTCAGGCCCCGCACAGGCGTTATGAGCTCATAGAAGGCAACTTTGGCATTGTATCCACTCTTCGCCTCGTCGATCATCGGAGTCAGCAGTGTCGCAGAAAATACAACTTACATCTTCATTTTCGGCAGGCCTATCTGCTTGCAGATTGTCACCATAATCTGAGTTATCACAGCTATTGCTCCTGATTTCATGGTCATTCGAGCTGTCACTCTCATCAGAGCTGATGGGTTGACGTCCGCGAACATGGCCTCTACCCCGGCTACGTCCACGTACTTGTCCTAATCCTCGTCCTCTTCGAGTTTCTGCTAATTGCAAGGATTCAGACAACTGGTTTTTGTAAGGAGAAGACGTTATAAATTTTGCAGTCGTAGTTTTCTTCCTCTGTTAGAAGTCTTTCGTTTGACGCCAGAAACTGAAAGGATATCCAAGTCTTCTGACTGACTTTCGAAAGTTTCAAACCTTTCAGTCGAATCCTAGACAACTTCTGCTTCTGTCTGATTATTAGGATCACTTGTGGCAGACGTGCTGGCGTTATTTTGTGCAACTGCCAAAAAATCAACATCGGTGAAGATTTGTGGATTGAATGGGTATATGCCCGGTGCACGAAAACCATTTACTGCTATCATGTCTAGTCAATCCATAAAATTTCGCCTACATGTACAATATATAGTCCAGTAAACGTTTCTCTTAATGAGCTGGCAAGATAGGCTTCCTTCCAAGTGGTTTATTCACTATCATGTCTAAAGATTCTCCAGTATCTTTTACAAGACGTCTCAACGTAGATCTAGGACAGCAAAAGGTTTTACTGCTTTTTTTATAACCGATAGTTTTTATCTCGGACGGCTTGAACTGCTTGTTTCATTTTTTCTGGATCCCATGTTTTTTTAATTTTTTTCGAAGTAGGCGTTAAATTCTTTCGCGGCATCTGAAACCAGAAGCAAAACAAAAAAAAACGTATATCTAATATGGCCCCCCGGGGTCATAATACAAACAATATTAGGGGGCCATATTAACAATTAGGGACATTTCACAATCACATGATAAGTTTTTAAATGAACAACTTATTGAATGATACTAACCTTACAATCCAAGTTACTAACGTTCACTACGTACAATCAATGCGGCAGGTGCATCCAAAATCAATTTGTTAAACAATTATGGATTACAAACAACCCACGTGAAAAGTTTTCGCCAGTATCCGTTCCGACTTGTTTGAATTACAAAAATATGACAAGCCCTCTAGCGTCGGCTTTAGATATAAATTACCTTAGTCACGTTATCTACCAGTTTTACTACTTCTCACTTGATGGCACTGTTTCAATAAACAAATATTGAAGGGGGCCATTTACCTGTAGGGGCCACATTACCACCTTCTCCTCTAAATTAAATATCGCCAGATACGGCCATATCATTATCTTCTGTGGGATCTATACTTTTATCCCATATCTGGAGGGTAGAAGAATTAGAAAAATTTGCAGACATATTTCACATATTTAATAGACATACACAAATATTTGAATAAGGTAGGTACCATAAAGTTTCTTCCACGGTAGTTAAAATATCAAATTGGATATCAATATTGTTGAATTCCAGCTATTAAAAGCATTTCAAAGTGTTATTTCTTTGGGGTTAGGTGAGTTGTCGTGGTATCAGTAGCCGTACTGATATGACTGTCAAATCTCAACAATCGACGGAAGTTTGAAGTAATACTTCTCTACACTCTACCAATAAACTAGTTTTCGGCTATAAGTAAATATGTAATACAATAATCAAGAAAAAAATTATGATGTCAATACATGTAAGCGACTGACTTCGTTTACTTCACAAAATGATTTTTGTGGTGCTCTTATATCTCTTGGAAACAAGCATCATATATTATTTACTATTTCAAACTGCATAAATTATAGCGATATGGAAATTTATTTATATCAAAATATTCATTTTCATCAAGATTTATCACTTCAATCTCCAATATATTCATTATGCCATATTGAAAATGTACTTCATGAAAAAGGAGAAGTTTGAAAAGTTGAAGAATTATACAATTTTAAAATATCTGTCATAAACTTCTGC
>JARQZK010005106.1:487500-554883 GCA_030704885.1 Cynegetis impunctata | reverse complement strand
ATATCCAGATACCTTGACTACTGTTCATTTTCAATTGTATAAATTTGACACTGTCAAAAATTGTATATTTGTTGAAAACAAACATATTCATTTGTGAATTAATGTACTTGTTTGTTGATTCAGGTAATGTTATAATGTATTGAATAGGTTTAATGTATGTAATTATGTGTTTTAATAAACTTTTCAGTTATTGCTAGCATCAACAGCCGTACTTAAATTCATCATAAGTCTTGATAGCAGACCTATATATGTAATATCATCAGAAATTAAGTTTGTCGACCCTCAAAACCAATTTCATGCTCTCGCTAAGTCCATTATCTATAAAAGCATTTTTCAGAAAGAAAAATGTTTTCGAATTCCCAGGAAAAAAATTAGATGAAAACCATTAATATGAATTTAATGACTTTCGAGTTATTCCAAAGTTAAAACACATTGATTTGAATGACCAGGAGTATCAAGTTATTAAACAACTGTGAAAGTGATTTTGGTGAAGTAAGTTTACGATGAAGTTTTTGAGAGAAATTAAGCAATTAATCTTCTTATATCTGACTACATACATATTATGAAAATTTGATGAATTTTCAAAATATTCTCATTCTTAGCTATTGTGTATTTTCTACGATAAAAAATCAAAAACCTATATTTTCTATCAGCAACTGATATCAAACAAAGTAGTGTGAGCTCAATATATATATATATATATATATATATATATATATATATATATATATATATATATATATATATATATATATATATATATATATATATATATATATATATATATATATATATATATATATATAGATATATATAGATAATATTGATAATATTTTCCTGTATTTGGGAAATCGCCAGGTATATGCTTGGGTGCGAAGATCATCCTTTTCGATATGTAAAGGAGTATTTTTAGATATTGAAATTGAAGCTACAACACGATTCCTAGGACGAAGACAAAACACTTAAAATAGATTTTGAAAACACACAATTAATAATATATTGGCGAAAAATTGAGGACGAGTCAGCATTATTGTTGAAAAGAGCCTTGAAAATTCCTGCTTCCACAAGTTGCTGATCTGAACTTGGGATTTCAATAATCGTGGCAATGGAAACAAAACAAGGAATCAGTTGAACTTGGTACACGGTATAAGATGTGCATAGACCGAAACTGAACCAAATAATACTAATAATACTAGTTGTTAGTAATAAACAATATTAATCCTCCGTCTCGATGACTAACATTTCCAATTAATAAAAATTATAATTTTTTTGGATTTAAATTTTTTTTTCAACTGAATATTTGTATTATCTAACCCAACTTATGGGTAATGGCTTCAAAATGGTTGGCAGCCGCTGATTCACATGTAAGTTATAAATATATATATACATATATATATATATATATATATATATATATATATATATATATATATATATATATATATATATATATATATATATATATATATATATATATATATATATATATATATATATATATATATATATATATATATATATATATATATATATATATATATATATATATATATATATATATATATATATATATATATATGTATAACTTTTTGATAATTACTAGTAATAGCATGCTTGGTGAATTTCAAAAAAACTCGATTTTATTAAAAAGTTTACGTTTCGCCACGACATTCGTGGCTTATTCAAAACTTTTTCACCAAGCCTGTTATTGCTAATAATCAACAAAAAGTTAAAAATAGTTCACAGGCAACAACAATTCAAATATATCTATATATTTATATATTATATAATATATATATATATATATATATATATATATATATATATATATATATATATATATATTATATATATATATATATATATATATATATATATATATATATATATATATATATATATATATATAATATATATATATATATATATATATATATAAATATATATACATATATATATATATATATATATATATATATATATATATATAAGTATATATTTATATATATATATATATATATATATGTTTGTAGATTGTCCATATTTGGGTAGTAAGATGAATCTAAGAAATGAAACTATGTTGTCTTCAAATTCCCAAAATTATATTAATTAATGTACAACCGGTTTCGTTGTTTCAGAACAACATCTTCAGGTACAATATACTGAAAAATAATAAATAAAGAGTAGCATACAACAAGAAAAAACATGAAAAAACATACATTCACAATTTCAACAATTACATTTCTACACTAATGAGAGATAGTCTAAAATACAAAGAATCCAAAAATTGTAATTCAGTCAACATTGATGAGGACGAAAGAGGAAACAAATATCTACCGTAAATATATGTAGTTCATGTTATCGAATTCTGTCATTCCTAATGTCCAAAAATGTCTACTTATAGGATGGAAGGTGTGATTTTAACCGCAAGATGGAATCTTCTTACAAACTATTAATAATTTCCGTGTACTTTTTCATTCAAAAAATAAATTTATCAGTTTTCTATCAAATTGAATTTGTGAATTAAGAATTTTATTGATATTTGACTTATACAGTCTCGAAATTTCCAAATGCTCCAAGTTGTTCAATATGTAAGGATTGTATTCTATGTGGAGAATTTTATAATTATCAATGAAATCCGTAATATGTCCTGTCTCATTAATGTGTTTAGCAAAAAGGGAGTCATTATTATTGAATCTTATACATCTATGATGTTCAGCAAATCGAGTTTTGAAATTTCTTTTCGTTTTACCCACATACACACGACCACACTGACAGTTTTCTTGTTGTATGCTACTCTTTATTTATTATTTTTCAGTATATCGTACCTGAAGATGTTGTTCTGAAACAACGAAACCGGTTGTACATTAATTAATATAATTTTGGGAATTTGAAGACAACATAGTTTCATTTATTAGATTCATATATATATATATATATATATATATATATATATATATATATATATATATATATATATATATATATATATATATATGCATATATATTGAGCAGTGTGTTGTTCCACAATGATAAAACGAAAAACTATATTCTCATATTGAATGAGAAAATATATTCAACATATATATCGAATCGGTTCATTAGAAATTCAACTAAAACATATAACTGATATATCGGTACACTGAAACCTTCGAAAACAAGTCGATAAATTTGGCGTATCAGGTAAATCCAGAAAAAGTATATTGCGAATCAGATTTAGAAATGAATATCCTATTAATCAGCAGAACATGGAGGATAGCTGAAAGCTACATTGGTACTTGGGCTTCGTCGTCATGTCAATTAAAATGCAGACCAGCTCATATTTTACACTCAACATGATTTGAATATATGTACACGATACATTCAAAGCCTCATTCTTTGTCAGCCAAATAATACAGGCTTGAAATTGAACTACAGACATTTTAGACACAGAATCTTCGGAAGGTTTTATATACAGCGTGTCCACGGATGAGGTGCCCAAGAGGAAAAATTTTTCTATTATCAATTTTAGGAAAAAATGCTATTCAGATGAAAAGTTTTGCTTGTTTATAAAACGTATAAAATGAAATTGAATTGAAGTTCCTCTAAACCTGCTTCATTTTATATTAGATTTTATGTAAAACCATATGAATTTTTGCACTAAGTAAGAAAAAACACTTCAAAGTTGATAATTAAAAGATTCTTAGTTTCAACATTGAGTCAAATTTATAATATAAAACTCATAAAAGTAGAAACCTTTATTTCGATTTTACGGTTGAATGAAACAGTAGTTTAGATTCACTTTCAACATTGAAAATGTTTATATCTCAATTACTCTTAGAAGTATCAGAAACAATAAAAATGAACCAACGAATATTTCCACTTCATCGGTTACGCTGAGTCAATTATGATGATCTGCTCATTTACAGAGCAGAAAACTGTGAGTTTCCAGATATAAAATGGTTCGATGAGCGGGTAGTAGTTACTCGAGATAATAAAAAAGCAATATATAAGAAATTTAGATTGATTGAAATTTGTGGAGAGTGATTGGAAGCTTTTGGTCAATTTAAATTTTAAGTTTCGAGCAATAAAATAAATTAGGTAACTGATCCACAAATTTCCTTCAGAAAAGAAAGAACTTCCGCTGTAACTTTATAGTATCTACTCATTTTTGAGAGTTCGGAAAAGTTCTATGTATTGATGCATAATTTTCACAAGCATAAGATATTTATTCAAGAACCATTGAAAAATAACATGAAAGTGAGAGCCAGATAACTTAAATTCTTTTCAAAAAAAAAAGTTTGACAGAAAAGCAAATATTTTATGAGAAAAAAAATTAATTTCGATGTATGTCTATAGTAAATATAGTTTCACTTTCTGATTACTTCTATCTTTATAGACTAGGCAATAGAGCAGAAAAGAAGTGATTCTGTGACAAAAATAGTAGCTGGATACCGCTTGTGCCATTACAGGAAATGCATTCTGTACTTATATTCTGCCATAAATATTTTGAACACGCAACTAACATTTATTATTTTTTGTTTTATGATCAAAAAATCGTAAGTATATTTTCAAAAAGTTTCCGCTTATAAAATGAAAACTAATGAAGCAATTTCGATGCTGTAAGAAATTCGATCGAATTATTAATAACGAAGGAAAACCGTAAGAATTACCGTGTTTTCAAAAATTCCCCACATATTTGATGATGGATCCCTGCGAGATAGTTCATCTTGAAAAACACTTTAGGTGTGAAAAACGCAGGCGTTGTCAGATTATTAGTTTTTGCGTAATTGCAGTTGAAATTATTATTGCATACACTATCCTGCAGTCCTGTAGAGTGTTTGGATGCTCTACGGATTATCCGATTCGAGTTGCTTGAATATATTTCGAAAATAGAACTATTATACAAAACTTTCATTTGAATTTCTCGTTTCAATGCTGAGAAATAGGTGATGAATACGTGCAAACATGATGGAAAACAGCATATTAACGCGAAACCAAAATAAAATAGTCCTGGTTTCAAATATGTTTAGATAATTGAAATTAGACAATCCGTAGAGCATAAAATAATTGTAACTAATTATCCGACAAGTTTTTCCGGGTTTTCTCTGGAAATAATAATTAGATTGTGTCGCTCTAGCGCTCATTTTCTTCGTATTTTAATTGTCCACAATGCGCTTGTAAAGAGCATGGAGAATGCCTCCTTAGTTCTTATTTTATAAGCGAGAAACTAAAAACAAACTTTTATTAAAATTTTTTTAAAAAATTTACAAATGATAGTTGCGTGTCCAAAATATGGCAGAATATAAGTAGGACTGTCTTTTGTATGATGGCATAATCGGTATCCAGGTATTATTTTTGTCAAGCAAAATTATTTGCTTTTTGCTCTAATATGAAAAATCGGCTCATATGTGACCAAACAAAGTTTTTTCTCATCATTTTGAACAATCAACACACAACACTCAGCGTATACTATTATTTAGCATGAAAAACCATTTCAAATTCATGAATAACACATAACTGTTTCAATATTGTATTGTTTAATCAAGAACAGTCAATTCATTGAATCCCCGCTAGGTTCCTAATAAACCTCGCATTGGAAAGACTCATGTCTCCAACACCACCCGCCACCAACGACCAATCGTGAGAGACAAAATTAACTCAGTACACGGATCGGTTTCTGGAATTGGCTCTTTGTTGCTATCCGAATCGAATATTGTCTATCCTTTTTCGTGCAGTACAAGACAACATCATCTACATAACTATGTAATTTCATAGAACGTATTTATTGAATAGATAATCAAATCTCTAATTCCTAGAGAAGATATTTGCCTATAGATCGCCCAGTGATATCAAAGTATTTAGTGCACGCTATGGAAATTTGAACTTATTTTGCTTCCACACATTTAGTGTTATCTCTGATTGTAGTAACATGAATAAAAACTAGTAGAAATGGGTAATTTATAAAATAAATTACTGGTGTCAAGATTACTGACACCAAGAGAAATTGAATTTGATATGTTCAAACTTCCTGAATGCTAAAACTTTCAAATTATGATAGTATGGCACAAACATATCCGATATATTTTGAATTATTGTGATGAAAATTCATATAATTGAAAGTTTGGAGCGTAATTGTTTTGCACCTTCTTGTCTACTTTATGTCTGTAACTTTATAATATCTCGTCATTCTATGTTGAGTAGTAGGTGTTGAAAATTTTGAAAACGGTCCCTACAGTAATATGAAAGATATATCAAAGTTAAATTATTATCTCATTCGATAAAGTTGTATTATATTTTATGAAATGTTTCACTCTTCTTCCTAATTCAATCCACCTGAGAATATCAAAACTGCGTTGTAAATAGCTTCTCACAATATTTGTTTTTCTATGGAAATGCTATTACTTCATATCAAATGAAAGCATCGTAGGCAATAAATTTTTCTGAACTTTTGAGAAGTGAAATCGTTTTGCTCCAAATTAATTGTAGTTTTTGAACAAAATTATGTCTGAACGATAGAATTCAAGGGATGTCAGGAATATTAAGTTTGGTTCAATTTGATTGTTGTTTAGAAGCAATTGGGCAGAAATCCTGGAAATCAAATAAGAAATTCACTACTGAGAACTGGGACGTAAATTAATTTCCTCTGGGGATAGTATTTTCTAGGAATTCGAAAATAAGAACCTCATCATAAACAAAAGATGTAATGTAATTAAGAGGTAATTCAATTTTGTGACTATCATCAACGCTTGTTCACCTGGTTATAGAATGCCTAGCCAATTCAAGCCAACGAGAACAATGCTTTGAACAAGAAACTTGTAGGTGTGAGGAAGTACACTCCTTGAAGACTTTCCAGGTATTGGAGTTTATTAGTACTCTGTAATCAGGAGGCGAGCTGTAGTTGGCGCAGACCTTAAGGTCGCGATGCATTGTAAGTTATTCAGTTATTGAAAAATGCTAGGTAATAAACCACCGTTGGTAGTTATTTTCACACATATTTCAATTATAATGCATGACGCACAATGACGCTTCCTTCTAATACGGAGCTGACTTAATAATTTCTTAGCATCTAATGAAGAAGTAGTACTTCCAAATGTACGTCATGCATTATAGTTTATGAAAATTGTTATCAATATTAATTCATTATGAATATTTGTTCTCAACAAATATCGGCCTCATTAATTAATAATTAGATATATCACTGTCAATTTAGAGGATGCAATAAGCGCAACAAAATTTGTTACGAAAATAATCAGGTATTATTTATACATTTATTCATATATAATATATTTTTAACCATTTCTATGAATAAAATGTTCATCATAATTCACGAAAAGCAATTTCAAAGAATCCCAATTCTGCCGACTCGATTTTTCATTACAGCAAACGACATTTCTAAAAGACACAATCTGGACGTTTATGACGTTTTATTTTACAGAAAATTATTTTCCCTGTAAAACTCCGAGTGACCAAATACTACATCTAGTAATGGAATCGGTTGCAAAGTTTCTCTCTGCTAAGATTGTTGACAATTTTAGCATTCCTTTCTGTAAAATACAATGACCCAATTAAACTTTCGGCACAAATTCGTGTAACTTGATGTTCAACTTAGTGGGGTCTCTTAATTTAACTCTGTAACATTAAGATTAGTTAGTTATTTCCTTTATTCATTTGAAGTAATCTACTTGGCGATCGTAATTACCTCCATTGATTTTTCAGCCTGAGTTTACGACTGGAAATAAAAAAACTAGTTTCATGGTATTCCGCCTCCTGTTGCCATTCTTTTAAAAATAACATTCATTGTTGCTTCGTTCTTGAGTGAGGGGAACGCCTAGTTATGAGTTTTCAGAAAACAATTACCCTATCAAAATATATAACGGACGTGATACCACATTATCAAAAACTCAAATAGGACCTCTATAAATCCGATAAAATACAACTAATTCTTAACAAAGGAGATTTGCTCGAAATTCGTTCACAATTGAATGATACGAACGAACTTTTGAGAGTCACATCTCAATAGGTATATTAAATATACTGAAGCACACGTGTTTCATTCCTCCCTGAAGTATGTGTAATGAAGGCTGACAGCTTGAGTTTGGGATTAACTCCTTCCGCCAGATCAGAGGATACACTTGTATGTAGAAGTGCATTAAGGATGGGCGAGACGGAATATTTATGGAACATAGGAAGTGCACCATGAGGAAACCTCTAAACTCATGGCAGACCAGTCAACCCGGTTCGAACCCGGAACCTCCCAAATACTAGGCAGCTTACCTAAGTACTAGGCTAACTAGCTTGGTAGTTGTAATCACAGTGAGTGAGCTATTATGAGCAAACTATAGAAATTCACCACTTGTCCCACGACACTGATATAGATCCATCCCTTCTTCTATGAGCTACTCTAGCCTATCTATAGACTTAGAAACACGCAAAAGGGGACGTTTTCATGCTTTTAAAGCCTCTTCTTAGTCTTCCTTAATAGTTATGTTGACTTTTGCAGCAGCAGCAGCAGGACGAAAATTGAAATCATCTCCAATTACTGAGAGAGGCAATTCATCTTTCTTCGTTCTCAATGTCTATTGCTGTGGTATTAATACAATACCAGACGTTTAGGCTTGCGGAAAAGGATCTGGTTGTTCAGTTTGCGGTTGCAAAATAATTGTTCGATTATATTTTTGATTTATTTCCGTACGATAACCTTGTGAGATAATTGGAACGTTTTATTGCCATTCAATAGTCTCAATAATCTTGACAAGGATTTCCCTAATATACCAACGATGCTATTGCATTTATTCGACGCTCTGAGATACTCCTTTTCATCGAATTCGCCAACTTTTTGAACAGTGGAGCCTTCCGGTCTTCAAACTTACGAACGATGAGATGCAATGTATGTTCTGCACTTAATGATTCAGTATCATGACATTACAATACTTCGACGGCCAATTTCATTAGCTGGAATGTATGTTCGAAGTCGACAAGGAAAGCATGTTCTTCTTTCGTGAAAAAATTGTTTCAATTAGAACTGAACCAGAAGTCGATTAATGTTTTGGCTATACACTGCTTTACTCTATTGTATGGACTTATGTTGCATGTTAAAGCAACGAGTTTTATATTCAAGGACCAGTTGAATTATTTTGCAATCTCCTGCTGCATATAATACTGAAGAACATAATTTTATAATAGGTATGAGAATTCTTAGAAAATCACTTTTTATCTATTTTGATAAAGAGAAAATATTTATCATGAACCAAAAAAAATTAATATGTCCTGAAATTTCATCTTCAAGAGGACGAGGATGTTGATGAAATAGCAGGTAATAAAGGTTATTCACTCTTATTTTGTGAATGTGGACGTGGTCACAGCGAATAATCTAGAACAATCATCAACATTCAACACTTTTGATATATTTTGATAAAGAGAAAATATTTATCATAAATCAAAAAAAATTGTTAGATATGTTCTGAAATTTCATCTTCAAGAGGACGATGATGTTGATGAAATAGCAAGTAATAAAGGTTATTCACTCTTATTTTGTGAATGTGGATGTGAGGTCACAACAAATAATCTAGAACAATCATCAACATTCAACACATTTTATCTATTTTGATAAAGGGAAAATATTTATTATAAATTGAAAAATTGTTATGTTCTGAAATTTCATCTCCAAAAGAACGGTGATGTTGATGAAATAGCAAGTAATAAAGATTATTCACTCTTATTTTGTAAATGTGGATGCGAGGTCACAACGAATAATCTAGAACAATCATCAACATTCACCACTAATCATCTTCAATCGCTAGCAGTCATCCCCAATCACAGTTATATTACCTTGAATCACCATCAAATACGTATATAACCTATACATATGAAAATACTAGAACATTTTCAACGACAAAAGAAATTTCAGTTCTAATTTTATAGTATAAGAATTTCCTTTCTTTTGAGAAGTTAATTGAATATCTTCTGAAAGAAAAGCAATAGTGGAAAATAATGAATACATTGATTCAATCTCTATTTACATCTATGAATTTTCAGTTTATTTTGTAATTTTGTTGGTATATTTTGATTTGGAATTGTTTTGAAAATTTGGAAAATTTCACGTACTTAATTCAAAACTTTCATACATCAAGTACTGCCATTTATAAAAATTAATTACTGAATGTGTGAAACATGTACTTATCTCTTAATTTGTTCAGTAAACTAAGAATAAATTTTTTATTCATCAATTTTCCACTATATCTAGTAGAAGTATTAATTATATTAAATGTTCCTTGCTAGTGTGTTCCGTTAAATATGCGCAATTATAGTTTGTATTGGCAAATGGTATAATGTTGATAATCTAATTTAGTTCATAGATTATTAAAAAAAAAACCTTCGGCATTTTTTTGAAGCGAGGAACTACTTATTTCGGCTTCCATAGTTATCTATGAGATGGAAATTCTTACCAACTCAAATTTTTTTTATAAAAACGCTTAGAGGTCTTATTGGCTTCTGCGACAAGAGTCATGTTTATAAACATGATATTTAGTGCTATTTAGCTTCAAAAGCTTATACAACTTTTATAACTACCTACTGAAAATTGTATGACATTGATATGTCAATATTTCTCAGTAAAAATCGAAGTAAAAATAAATCAAAACATGAAATATGGAAAAATATAAAATGAATTAAATAGCACTCACTTTTCACTAGTTTATTTTAAACATTTACGAAGAAAGTCTAATAAAATTTCGCAGAAAATTCTGAAAGCTTATATCACAAAATATCAGTACTTAAATAAACTTTTAAATTAATGAAACCAGAGGTTGGGAAAAATGTACTTTGCACAACATAAAGCGAAATTTCACTATAATTAATGTTTTTCTCTATCTATTCCGCAAGTAATAGACATTGAAGACTTTTTCGTTTTACAGAAATTCATCTTGATGGGAATGACGTAAACTGTAATTATCTAAACCATTGATTCCCAAAGTGGTCCAGGTGGACCCCCAGGGGTCCACGGGAGACTCGACTGGGGTCTACGTTGGCGTGAAAAAATAATGGGGGTTCACAATTCGTAAGCGGGGGTCCACGAAAATTTATCTGGTTTCGATAGTGAAGAACTGAAATGTTGGCTTGACTTCACCTACCTTGCTTGCAATCTTGCTTGATTCTTTACCAATATAAATATTATATTGCCTATGCTTAACGTTACTAATTAGTTTCCTGAATTTCGAGAAGAAAAGTTAAGCAAAGTGAATCGATGATAGTGTTTCCAGTGTCTGAAAAAGTAAGTACTTTGTCGCAGGTAGAATGCCTTGATGAGAATATTCAGACATACGTTCAACATTCACTTGCCCTGCATGATGACTGCAGAAACACTTTTGAAGATATTTTGACTATAGAAATACCACCATGGATCATAAATCCATTTGATGAAACGGAAGTGGAGAATGCAATATTACAAGAGAAGCTACTCGAGCTTAGCACAAATAGTGCTGAAGGTGAAATTTAATAAATGGTATCAAACATTTTGGTTGCAGGCAGAAATACCCGAAAAATATCCTGGTCTGTGGGGTAGTGCGAAAAAGCTTAAGATAGGTTAGCGTTTCCCTCGTCATATCGTGTCGAAAGGAGTTTAAGTGTCGTTACCAACTTTTTAACAAAAAAAAGAGCAGACATGCGGTTATTTCTAACAAAACTGAAGCTAAATATTGATAATTTGCAGTCAATCCATCAAGAACATTGTTCCCATTAAAATTATGACCATTTTATGATTGTCATTGCAGAAGTTACGTTACGTTATTAACCTTTAAGTCTAATTATATCACGACTGTTATCATATCACAATGAATGTAAACCTAAGATTTAATATTGTATTAATTACATATTTGAATAAATACACCACAAAAAAATAAACACTCCGAATGGGGGGCGATAAGTTTTCTAAATAAAATAAGTGAGAATTGATTGGTTTCTTGTGCTTTGGGTAGATTTCTAAAAAGTAAAGTTGGATGGAATCACTTTTGTGATTGACCAACTTCAATTTTTTGACATCCACCAATTCAATTAATTAATTAACCAATAAATTCTCACTTTTTTTTCGATAACTGTTAATTCGTGGTTGCAACTCAGCCGCAACGCAAATTTCCATAGTTAGATCTAATCTTCATATTTTTGTCGAGTTTTGGGAATATGGTAGAAATGTAGCTGCAGGGGGTCCACCGGAACCAGCAAAAGTTTCAAAGTGGTCTATGAGAAAAAAAAGTTTGGGAACCTCTGATCTAAACTATGTAACTGAACTATACCAGTTCATACGAACGTCCAAATATATCATGATTATCTCGGTGATTATTAAACAATACAGTTATAGAGGAAGTAACACAAAATAAGTAACAATTTCATTCGTAGATGAGATATTATGTAGAAATATTAGAAAGCAGATTGAATGCGAATGATGTGAAGGTAATTGTAATGCATATGACATGATACAATTTGTTCATACTTTGTTTTTATGCACAGTGAATTCAAATTTTTTGTGAAATTTGAATCCACTAAATTCTAATTGCTTCTGCTTAGTTATCATAAAATTTTGTTCAATTCCATTGAATTCCTGTTCAAATTGACTGTATACTTCTATTTGTTTCAATTATCAATGTTCCATTTAAAAAGTATTGATTTTCATGACGTTCAAGCTAGTGTCTGTATGAGCAGATTATTTAACATTCAATGATAATGGGTATTGCTGAGTTACTCTATAACGAAAGAGCCCGAATCCAGGTTAAATTTTAATACCGAACTATATTCCCTTCATAATGACCAACTATTCTGAGTGAAAAGAATTTCTAAAATAGTTGCCAAATGGTAGGGCAATTTTAGACGTAATTTTCTTGCAGACTAGTAAAAATAATAACCTCTGCATAAATTCAAATGCTGACTTTGATGTTGAACATCATTTCAGAATGAAAAGAAGCTGTTGATAAAGAGAAAACCTCGATGAAATCATATCTCAAAAGAAAATAAACATTTTGAGCGAACGTCAAACGTACCAAACGAAAAGTTTAAAAAAGCTCGTGAAAAGTACCTACTGTATAGGTATAACTTGAAGCTGAATTCAAAACTCTTCACCTGAATCTGAGACTTTTTCATTTTAATTGCTCCTGTTACAGAAACAAGCGATTAAGGCAAAAATTTTGGAGACAACAGAGTTCTATTCCTGATTATATTGTTTCTCATTCGTTTCTTTCATGTTTGAAATTCGTTTTATATAAAATGGAAATGAATATACTCCATCAATACTCTTGACGGTGAGCTTATTTGAATTGAGAATATGCTGGAAACTTTGAAAACAAATGTATACTTTACTCTCGTAAAGGTTGGGATTGCTATATGGATATATATATATATATATATATATATATATATATATATATATATATATATATATATATATATATATATATATATATAAATTGTAAAAATATTTTGAAAATTTTTTCCATTGTAATTATTCGTTGAATATTTTTCGCGATTTGTTAATGACTCTTTGAGAGCATCTACAACAAAATGAGATGAGAACAGAAAGAAAAATATAAAATTTCGTAACGCAATGTTATATTTGTGACTTACACAAATATATAAATATATATATATATATATATATATATATATATATATATATATATATATATATATATATATATATATATATATATATATATATATATATATATATATATATATATATATATATATATATATATATATATATATATATATATATATATATATATATATATATATATATATATATATATATATATATATATATATATATACTAGCTGACCCGGCAAACGTTGTTCTGCCATATAAATTATTTTTATCTATTCATCTATCTGCCGATGTATATCTACCTATCTAACTATATATCTATCTATCTAGATAGTTATCTATCTTTCTATCTATCTAACTATCTATCTATCATTCTATCTATCTATCTATCTATCTGTCTATCTATCTGCATATCTATCTATCAATTTATCTGACCGGGCAAACGTTCTGCCATATAAATTATTTTTATCTATCTATCTTTCTATCTATTCATCTATCTGCCGATGTATATCTACCTATCTATCTATCTATCTATCTATCTATCTATCTATCTATCTATCTATCTATCTATCTATCTATCTATCTATCTATCTATCTATCTATCTATCTATCTATCTATCTATCTATCTATCTATCTATCTATCTATCTATCTATCTATCTATCTATCTATCTATCTATCTATCTATCTATCTATCTATCTATCTATCTATCTATCTATCTATCTATCTATCTATCTATCTATCTATCTAGTTATCTATCTTTCTATCTATCTATCTATCTATCTATCTATCTATCTATCTATCTATCTATCTATCTATCTATCTAACTATCTATCTATCAATCTATCTGACCCCGCAAAAACGTTAATCATTGGGAGTATGAAAAATATATTACGACCTATTCTCAAGCCGACTATTGTTATTTTCGATTGCCATCTTGCAGCCCTATTGCGGATCTGTGGATGAAATAAAAAAATGAAAAGATGCAAAAATATGGGTTGATCGTAAAAGGGTAAACAATTGAGAGTAATATGAATTTTTCTATTCTAAGTCATGACAAAATAAAAATGACATAGATTAAAAATAATTTTATATGGTGGTTAAGTATTCTCAAATTTTCTAATTTCCCGGGCAATTTTCTTGATTTTTTCTTTCATGAGAACCTTCTTCTGACAATAAAAAATACAACAAAAGGAGAATTTTAGAAATAATTTCATTTTGTTTTTAATTATTCTCAAATTTTCTAATTTCCCGCGCATTTTTCTGAATTTTTTCTTTCATAATAACCTTCTTCTGACAATAAAAAACAAAACAAAAAAAGAATTATTGAAATCATTCTAGCCGTTGACTCATTTTTATATATAGATATTTTCTAATTTCCCGCGCAATTTTCTTAATTTTTTCTTTCATAAAAACCTTCTTCTGGCAATAAAAAACGCAACAAAAAAAGAATTAGTGAAATCGATCTAGCCGTTCAAGCGTGATGGCGGGACCAAGGGAAATGAGGATTCATTTTTATATATAAAGATATATACATATATATATATATATATATATATATATATATATATATATATATATATATATATATATATATAAAATATATATATATATATATATATATATATAATATATATATATATATATATATATATATATATATATATATATATATATACAAATTATACATAATTTCACATGGAAAATCCTCCTGCCGAGCCTCCAACTAGGAGTTCTGAAATTTATAACATAAATTTGACACTTGAACACGTGCCGGTGCATACTTTGACAAATCTCAAAACATGTATGACCACAGTATTCATAAAAATACTTTGAATTGAGTAAGTAACTAGTTTCACAAAATCAATCGAAAATTTAAAATTAATTAAAATGACTAAACACGTAAGTATATCAAATCAAGAAGAATAAAAACATTCAAAACCCATGGACGATGATGAAATCCAAGAAAGATTCTTTATTGGTGTAGAAAAGACGCGAACGTTTGGAAAACTCATTTAGATATTATTCTCCCTATTTGTTTTCATATAATTTTAGTTATGAAAATTGTGAGTTAAGTTGTAAATTTATATGAGCGAAAATGACTTATTCGTGAAACATGAAGGAATATCTAACATGTTGTGACAGAAGAAAAAAACTAATCAACTTTGTGGAAATGTAATTTAATTTTGAGTTGGTTTACATTCTCAGAGAATAATTTTTCTGTTCAATATTTGGTAAAAAAATGTGTGATGATTTCTGCAACAATTCGATTCAATACAAATTTTTTCTGATAGACCGTTTTATTGTATCAGTTTCATTGTATCAGCTAATGATGTTCAGAAACACATCGCTCAGTATAAAACAAAAAGCATGAAAAACACGACCGTAAAAATAGTTCGACGTTGTGTGCTTCCATATATAAAAATTATTAAATTTTTGGTTTCTAATTAAAAAGTGATTTAGTGAAAGGTAAATGCCTAATTAGTTATCTATGTACCAAGTGCGTTATGCGGAATGTTGCCCATCGGGCAACATTTATCCCTCGAGCCAAAGGCCATCAGGCCGAATGTTTCCCACCGGGCGTTCGGATCTAGTAACGCACGTGGTGCATAAGAGATTTTATTTTTCACGAAAAAATTATTTTATTATAATGAAAAATCGATTTTAAAATTAATTCATTGCTCCTATACTTTCCATTTTTCTTCTCATAGGAGGCATGTCATTTGTTGATATTTTGACGTTTATGAATATTTTTGTCATCATATTAAGTGAATGTCATTGCTGCTTTCTTTCTGTAGTCTTATAGAAATAATGGAAATGAAAATGAATTCACCCAAGAACATCATAGAAAATGCAGCCAAAGCTGCGAATAATTCATTGCGGAGAAATCCAGAGTCGTACCTATACGACAAGGATTATGAAGTATTTAATTAATGAAAGTTACTTCATTTCTCCTCGTACTATTATCGGGTGTTATGATCCATAACGCCCGCTCATTACACCCTAGGGCATAATTTGTGTGTTTATAGCAACCGTATCCAAGGTGAAATAAACATATAATATACAATTAAAAATAAAATATTTTTTCGAGCATAGAAGTTTTAGACAAAAAGCAAATAGCAATAGTTAATAATTTTTGACACCATGGTAAATAGTCCAAAACAGAAGTTTCAAAACGCAAGAAATTTAATGCTGGTTCATTTATGGTTAAAGAGATTAACACTTCAGGCAACTAATTAAAGTATCATATCATATATACAACAAAACAGTTTACTTATTGCTACAGAAATGATAAATACTACTTTTAACAAATCTAACCTATTTATGTAGTTGAATGGAATTATTGTATGATTTTCTTCAAAAATACTAGTTAAGCATTTAAAACAGTCTCCTTGATCTCCACAGCTATGTCCAACCTATTTATATTTATCTATAGGTGTATAAAGTATTTTAACTTCTTGAAAAAAACTGAATATAGTCGGGTGTGGAATAAAAATTAAAACTAAACCTTAAAGGAATTAAGGAATATATTCGAAGGCATTAGTGGTTCTTGCAATATAAGGATTCTGAGAATCCCACGTGTAAGGTAGATTTAAAGGGACATGCAATTATTTCACAGTAAATAATCTGCATATTTATAAAGTGCATATTTTGAGTATATTACATTATATACAAAATAAAGCAATCTTCAACCTCTTGTGGGTTCGGGTAAGTTAATTCAAATGTAAATTCCAACCGTTTTCCAAGTTCAGAATTATTGTCCTTTTATTCCGGAACCAAACTCAGAGACGTCCATATAATATGATAATCTTTAGTAAATTTAATTATGAAAATAATTAATAAATGAAAATAATTTATAAACTGAATTCTTTCAGATCTAAAAATGATGATGTCCAAATAACTCATTGTCAAAATTTTATGAATTTGATTTCAGGAAAGCCAGTATGAGTTAATTCATCATAATTAATGCTTGAAGATGATTTGGGTGATCAATGCTAGCTTGTTCTTTCTTATAAAAGTTCTGCAATTTCTCATTTTTTGACAAGTATGAAACTCTCACCCTCTTTAATTTCAATACCGCCTTAACAGGTTGAATCTCTGTTCAAAGAAAACTCGTACTGAATGCGAATGTTAGATTTTACGAAGTTGCAGGTGCTCGAATATCGAGTCGAGGTGGAGGAAGTGAATTGGAAAGTCGTGACTCGATTCAAGATATAATCACTCATCAAGCAACTTCGTAAGTTGGTATGGCGATGATTCAGTGTGAAAATTTTTCGGAGAATATTCCGAAAGTTTTTCAACTTACCTAAGGTCAATAGAGACATGAACTTGCGTATCTTCAAGTCGAGAAATAAGTTGGAAAATTTCAACTGTTTGCCATTCTTTATTTTATTAGAAATGAATGAATTGGGTACAAAATTGTCAGAGATAAATTTTTTTTTATGTTAGTAATCAGTCAATCTGAAGGTTTTTAGTCAGTCTGCTGTATAAATATGAGGAATATGACTCACAAAGAGATATAAGAAAAATAGTTGATGAATGAAATATTTTAAAAGAATGAATACGCAAGAAATTCAAAATTTCTCGTTCTTTATCAGTGAATGTTGTATCAATTGATTAATTTTCGCCTGCAAATTCAAACAACGTACCGTATGAAGTAATACCTGATTGTAAATTGAAAATATAAAGAGTAGGTTATAGATTTTACA
Organism: Cynegetis impunctata; assembly: GCA_030704885.1. Taxonomy (NCBI): domain Eukaryota; kingdom Metazoa; phylum Arthropoda; class Insecta; order Coleoptera; family Coccinellidae; genus Cynegetis; species Cynegetis impunctata. Next base: position 536,601 of record JARQZK010005106.1, on the reverse strand, counting down.
GGTAATATTTTCTGGATGAAGTTCTAAGTGAGGACAATCGAAGCTTAATCTGATTTGGTTGGGTTACCACTTCTTCAGAATATTAATGGTTATTTCAGCTGCGTAGGAAATATGTCATTACCACCTTTTAGTAAAAAGAAGGACTAAAAGGTACTCTTCGTCTCAATCAGGTTATAGATTATAGAAATTTGAGAAGCTCACAAAAGAGTTTCTTTTAATCTTCACTTCTACAAAGGGAGTTTTACTATTATGTTTAGCTACGTGAATTTAATATTTGATAAAAAATGAGTAGAGATTCGAAGAAAAATTTCTTCTGATTGGACGAATTGTAAAAAAACACATGAGCTATAGATCTCTGTCATTAAAGTCGTATATTCTCCTCATTACCTTCACAAACACTTTTGTAAACCCTTAAGTCAATGTGGAGGAACTATGGAAGGACGTAGTTGAAACCTCCAAAGTATACTACGCTAATATAATCTCAATCAACGTAAGTTGGTTGTTTTAACCATTTTTCTTAATCGACAACATTTGAACAGTTTTAAAAATTTCTCATTCTGGTCTCCTCCAGAAACCCTCGAAATTGACGTATGGAGTTGAGAACTTTTATGTAAAAAATGATTAAAATGAGAAGATAATACGATCCTAGTGACGGAGCTCTGGAGGCCGCGCGTTTCTTGAATTGAACCCAAGCTTCAGAGACAATAATTCATTTTTATATTCTAATATGCCGTTAGATCATAATATGCCGTGTTATCAGTATGGTAATATTCGTAAAAATGATTTCATTATCAAAAAATCTTCACCTATGGAAAATTTTTCATATAATATTTTCATTTCTCTAATTATGAAAATCAAAGCTTCACTTAATGGTTCATTTCGTATGCTTCAGTAGATCAAACGATATTAGCAAATAAGTGAAAACCTAACAAATTTTTATGCAACATGCAATTTGTTTTAGTTTTAGATTTCATTGAAGTTTTTTTATGCAATTGAAATTTTACAGAGAAAATATCTACCCATTAATATTTTATATTTGCTCAGGAAGGTTTTGAAAGGTTCTTTGACTGGTTTGTTTGATTCATTGACGCTATTTCTCGAAGATATGTTTTTAGAATAATTTTCATCATTAAATATTTGTTAATTAAAAATATTTATATTTATTTCGTATCTGCTCGTTACTCGATGACACAAAAAGTTCTGTGTATTCCATTTTTCATCACAACATCTGATAAATGAAACAGAGTAAATTTTATCAGAAAATTCTCATAATGAACACACAAACGTTCTGTAACATAATAATATTTCCCTAGTGCTCATATTTTTTTCCTTATATTTTGTTACATGAAAATTAATTTTAAATTTGGCATTCTGATTGTTTATGATATGCATATAAATAAATTCACAATATTACAAATAAAATTCATAATTCAGGAACATCGTGATTTTCAGTCCATATAAAAACCCACTTTCGCCATTGAAATGAGAGTTATTGGCCGTTAGGGTCGAACAACCTTCTATGAAGTGCTTTGAATGAATCCTTTATATTCCATAGCATGAGGAACAACGTATAAGAAATATCGTATAAAAAGAAAACTATGGTGATATACTCCTTTCGATCTAAGCTTATTGAAGACAAACTTCTTGAATACAGGAATGATAATATACATTTTAGTCATATTTTCCTTGCACTGTACTGAAATTTAAGTGCTGAAGTGAAAAAAGTAAATCCGTTTATTTGAGATTTTTTTGATATCTGATTGTATAATGTAATCAAACATTACACATTTTGTCACGATTTACGAGACTTTCTCAAAATAATTTGAAATTATTCAATCTTCTAAATGTTTTGAGAAAGTCACGAATTTTGAGACGAAACGTTTGCTGTCCAATAAATATCAAACTCGAATGGCCTGCTATTGTTAAAAAAAATTTATAATACAACACATGCAAGAATAAATCATATATATATATATATATATATATATATATATATATATATATATATATATATATATATATATATATATATATATATTATATATATATATGTATATATATATATATATAAATAAATATAAATATATATAAATATAAATATATATATATAAATATATATATATATATATATATATATATATATATATATATATATATATATACATATATAAATATATATATATATATATATATATATATATATATATATATATATATATATATATATATATATATATATTCATTTGAATTGTTGTTGCCTGTGAACTATTCTTAATTTATTATTAGCAATAACAGGCTTTTGAATATATATATTTTTTCAATATTTCAAAAATTTTGAAAAACCACGAATGTCGTGGCGATTGGCGAAACGTAAACTTTTTAATGAACTCGAGTTTTTTTGAGATTCACCAAGCCTGGTTTTGCTAATAATTATCAAAAAATTATAAATATATATATATATTATATATATATATATATATATATATAATATATATATATATATATATATATAATATAAATATATATATATATATATATATATATATATATATATATATATATATATATATATATATATATATATATATATATATATATATATATATATATATATATATATATATACATATATATATATATATATATATATATATATATATATATATATATATATATATATATATATATATATATAGGTATATATTTCGGCATCTTAATTTCTTCATTGGAATCAATGAGACTAAATGAAATGAAATTTGATATAGGGGGTTGTTCCTAAGACGAATAAACTATAAATTTTTGGGTAAATTAAAAATTTTGGCATCTCCAAGCTTTGAGGAATGGGAAGGTGCATGAGCACTAATTTTTAGCTCCGATAAAAAGATAAACGGTACTTTCTTAATTTCAACTTAGTATAAATTTTCAACCTACTAACTCAATTCGAAATGAGTTAGGCGATGCAAAAACACTTCACCGTACGCCCTCCAAAAAAACCTTAGAAGCTTGAATTAAAGAAAATCCCTCATAATTCAGTATTGGATAAATTTGCTCTCATGCACCTCCCCGCCATTCTCCACCCCATAGTTTGGATATACCAAACCTTTGACTGAATTTACCAAAATTTTTATAGCTTCTGCACCAAAAACAACCCCAAATATCTCCGCTCTTTTGGACATTGCCAATACCAGCGGTATTTAGAGAGAATATTTATCGAATAAAAATAAAAACTATCGACCTGTTGATTTTGACGTTCCTGCTGGAACAATATCATGACAAAGTGGAATTTCCACTGAAATTCACTACCTACTATATTATAATAATAATGTGTGAGTAGAATATAAGGGGAAAATACGACCAATTATATGAAAATATAGGTAAATATGCATTGAAAACAAAAAGAATTTTCATCATAACCATAGCAACCGAATAACGACTAACCAAATTGACATTACGATATTCGAAATTTTCATCGTGATTTACCGCGATTATTGCAATGAATAATGGAAAGCAACAGTGAGAGCGAGTTTGAAAATGTCAGTGCTGAAATTTGCAATGCCGCAGGTGCTCCTACATCCCAATTATAACCTGAAAAATTTAGGTACGAAGACATGTTTTGTTCCGGAAAAAAATTAATTTTTTTTCTCTACCCTAAACATGTACTTAACGCCGAAAAATAGCATTTCAGTGGATAATTATGTAAGAAAAGCCATCTTTTTTCTGGTTATTGCATTTCTAAAAGAAAGAGGAGAATGCATATTCTACACGTCCAGAATCTGTTTTTTTTGGTTTGACAGGCTTGTTCACCCCCAAAAACACCAGTATTTTCTGGACTTGAACGTAATTAAATAATTGAAGCTCATACAAATTTTACACTGAAAAGCCCAGCTCAAAACTGTCCAGGAGAGTAATAATCAATTTTCCTGGGTTACCCAAACAATTTTGAATTAATTAATCTCCAATCCTCGATCCTTGGTGAAGAGTGAATATCATATGACTAATTATTAGAATAATCACATCAAAACTTTGCACAATGAAAATAAGTAAAATGTAAAATATTTCTTTTATTTTTCATTTGTATATTATTTGTTGATTTTACATTAGATACAGTTGCTATAGATACACTCATTATGCCCTAGGGCGTAATGAGTGGGCATAATGGATTATAAAGCCCGCTAATTGTACGAGGGGAAATGAAGCAACTTCCATTGATTGAATACTTCATAATCCTTTTGTTATGCGACTCTGGATTTCTCCGGCGATGAATTATTCGCGGCTTTGGCTGCATTTTCTATGATATTCTTGGGTAAATTAATTTTCATTTCCATTATTTCTATAAGACTTCACAAAGAAAGCAGCAATGACATTCACTAAATATGATGACAAAAATATTCACAAACGCTAAATATCAACAAATGACATGCCTAATATGAGAAGGAAAATGGAAAGTATAGGAGCAATGAACCGATTCTAAAATCGATTTTTCATTATAATAAAATAATTTTTTCGTGAAAAATAAAATCTTGTATGCACCAAGTGCGTTACTAGATCCTAACGCCCGTCGGGCGTTAGGATCTATATAACGCACTTGGTACATAAATAACTATTAATGCCCATTCTGATAAATGCATCGGAATTTTCATACCTAGAAATCCTTGTAGATATCATATTCACAGGTGAATGATGAGGATTAATTTTCAGTTTTCTTTTTCACCCTACTCAAGATAGATTTTAGTAAATCAATCTACCTTTTTCCCATCAAATATGATTCAATAGAAATAATAAAACTATTAGATCCTTTCCTACAAAACTGATTTCCAACTTTCGTTCGACCGTAGGCGTCGGCTTCATTGAAGCGTATTAGCACACGTATATCTGGATTTCCGCCCGATCCAGTAATCTGATTATCGAATGAGTTCACTCACACACGTGAATGATGCGAATTTCTAGACATGCTCGACAGTTATAAATATATTACTTTCCTGCGTTGGATTGTTTTTTTGGGGTTGGAGTTATGAATATGTTTGAGTTTCAAAACCGGTTCTCAGATTAATTATTATAAGACTGAAAATAATTTGAATTAACATTACCTCTAATGCCTATGATAGAAAATTTATTTTTCATTCTATACCAAAAATGTTAAATTTGAATTGATTCTCTAGTAAACGAATTGAGATTCTGTAATTTCCTACTAGCTTGCTGCTGATTAGATTGATAAAATTCAATATTTTAGATTTTTAAATAATTGTAATGAATTGAATAAAATCTGATGCAATTAAAAACGGGTTCATACAAACATGACTATTTTTGCGCAATTAGTTCTTAATGAACAAATTGTTCAATGTGAAATGAGAAGTGTTACAATAATTTGAAAATATCATCTTTCTCTGATTGAATAGTTCCAACAAGGAGCATTTGATGGAATACTTTTTTGCTATTTCTCAATCGATTTGTTGAAAGTCTTGTCTAGCTCAACATTCACATGAGAAATTGCTATGTATAAAACTCAGTTAATTGAGAAAACATCAAGAAGCTAGTATAGAATGATATAGAATAACCAGGAATTTTCCATTCTGGAATCAAGTGTCGCAATTTCGGGACATGAAGGAACGGATCAGTACCATTTCAAGTACTGGTTCAGGCTCCGTAAACCTGGTTCCAGATACTTTCTTCACCAGGGAGTTTGCCTATTAATTCCCTGTTTTTCCTTTCTTTTGTCCTGGGACCCACCTGAGTGTAACCTCGTCGTGGAGTCTGATTGAAAATATCGATATATATATATATATATATATATATATATATATATATATATATATATATATATATATATATATATATATATACATATACATATACATATACATATATATATATATATATATATATATATACATATATATATATATATATATATATATATATATATATATATATATATATATATATATATATATATATATATATATATATATATATATATATATATATATATATATATATATATATATATATATATATATATATATATTATGATTTGCCTCTATTTGAGTTTATGTATTTATTTTTATGAATTTAAATTTCAATTGATATGATATGTATATTCATTTAATATATGAATAAATTATGTTGAAAAAAATTTTGAAAACTGATATTTATTTATTTTGATTTGATTTGACTCTAATTTAATTCTCAGAGAAGGTTCTCTTTTCTGAAATTGACTCTATTTCTTTTATAATATTTTGACTTTCTAGTTGAAAACTTCAATAAATTCAAATATTTAAAAATTTAACAAATTTATCAACTCATTTATCAACATACAAATTAATTTGATTTCAACAATATCAATAACAATCACTAAATTTTTAATAATGGTACCTTTTATTTTATCCCCCTTTTATTATATTTGCAAATATATCATATATAGTCAAATTGGCCAATATAAATTCTTATAAAAACTCACGATTGTCGAATTCACTTATGGTTATTTCTTCTTCAAGATAGGTCCAATAAATTCTATTTGTTCTTTACTCTGTTTTCATCTCCGTTCTGTGACTCTCTGGACTGAATTCTGGTATTCCTTTTTAACCTCACTATTTTTCTGTTGTATCTTACAACAATGTTTACAATTTTTCCACTTAATTGAACTTTTTTCTTCACCAACAGGTATTATTCACTTCAAATATTACTAATATCGATGATTTATTACAATTTTATAACTTTCAGCTTCTATAATACGTACTTAATATTTTCCTCCTTTTCAACATGGAGAATTAAAACAAATGAAAATGAGATATCAACTAACAATGCTCCTTCGTCAGAGGTACTTTAGGAACTGCCTTCAGGAAGTGTGCTCTACCCTCTTATATAAACCCTATTATTTTCATAAATCACATTGCCTGAGTAATACATTCTAGAAAATTCTGACTTCCTTTGGAATTAATTTGATAATAATTTAAATATTATAATAACAGGTTATGTAAATATTTTTATATCATTCAATTTAATTAAATATACAATAATTTTGGAAATTGATTTTTTCAATAATAACAGTTTCTTTATAATAATTTAAAATTTTTCAAACTAAATATTTCAACATGATTATTTAAAAAAAATTCAATGACATTTGTTTAGTTTTTGAATAAATTTGGAATAAAAACATATTTCTAGACTGAAATAATTTAGTTAATCTCAACTACATAATATTCTGATCATTTTGTACTAAAAATTTCAATATTCTATCCATTAATTAAGTTATTATTTATTCTTGAAAAATTTGACATTTCGACATGTATAGTTTTTGATTCTAACTTGAAATTCTCCTTTACTATATTATTCTAAAGCAATTTTCTATTCGAAACAATTAATTAAATTCTTCTTATACCTTTATATATGATTAACTATCTTCAATGACTTGAAATTAAATTATTATTTGATATTCAAATTTAGTCGATTTTACTATATATAGAATTTCCAGAATTATATGTATTCTACATAAATTATGTCTGTTATCTTGAAATAATCTATTCTAATTAATCTTCTCAAAAGTTGTATTACTTGTATTTTCATATATATTTGATATTTAATGAATTTCTATTGAAATACTCGATATCTCTTTCCAACGATTACTGACATTTTATGTTTTTGACATTCTATAAGAATTTCTCATAATTATATTATTGATTTTAAAAGTTGATCTTGAACATTTATAATTAAAACATTTACATTAATCTTCCTTGTAAATCAGTTTTACATATTTAAATGCACATTAATTGAAATTTCAATAACATCATTACATTAATTAACAATTTTCTTACTTTGTTTTCATATGTTCAAATCTTATCATTGATTAGGTATACATGTATATATATATATATATATATATATATATATATATATATATATATATATATATATATATATATATAATCATCTATCATTTACTAACTTCTGCTTAAATTTATTGAAGTTTCCCTTTCCTTGATCAATTCTTTTTCATATTATACCATATATTTCTATATTAATGTTGCAAATAAATAAACCATATCAATATATATATATATATATATATATATTTATATATATATATATATATATATATATATATATATATATATATATATATATATATATAAAAAAATATATATTTATATATATTTATATATATTTATATATATATATATATATATATATATATATATATATATATATATATATACATATATATATATATATATATATATATATATATATATATATATATATATATATATATATGTATATATATGTAGACCGGAAGTATCGGCCTCTTCAACCCTTACAAGAGATTTAGTCTACCGCAACTTCACTCTAGTAGCATTCTAAATTCATCTGCCAAGTGTAATGCTTCACAGTTGTCTAAGATAAATAAGAATATTTGATTGAGATTTCCTATAAGGATGTTCAAGAAAAGTAAAGAATATTGAAACTTTTTTCATACATAAAACCTCGTAAGTTATATGCTAGATAAATATATAAATTTTCTCAGTTCACATTCATCAGTGATGTAAAAAATTGCTGTTGTAGCCTTATCCTCTTCACTCTATAAATCAGTCCAAAGTATTCCACATCTTCCGACCAGAAAAAGAATCCGTGAACCGAATCACAGATTTTAAATTGAACATGACTAAAATTCAGAACGAATCTAACTCAATTTGTTAGATATCCCTTGGCAACCACGCAGCGATATAATTTGTTTTGTATTCAATTAAGTTCTGTTGGCGTGTTCGAGGTTCGACAAACGTAGGCACTTCCTTAGAAATACAACACGTGAGGGAATTATCTCTTATCTTTTTGAGTTTCTTCCCATTCATAACTTGTGCCATATCTTGAGATTCTTTATCATCTAGAGGCAAACTATTGTTTTACGACCATATATAGGTACTCTAATGACATTCTTTTTTTGTTGATTTGAGTTACTGTTCATGAATATATATTTTTCAATATGAATTTTATGAAACTTCATAAAACTATTATGAATTTTCAGTATCGAATATAGTAATGTGTATGTCCTCTATCTAGTAAACATGTTTGTTTTGTATCACGAACTAATTTAATTTCTAAAGGTGCGGGTAGACCATTGCGTGAACGTTTAAGAAAGTGAGGGATAATTTACTTCTACACCAGTGTTTTTCAATCTTATCAAATGGGCTACCCGTTTACATTCCAATTTTGGCGACCCCACCAAGTTCACGATAAAACGATATCAGTGTCTTATATATCCTTATGTTTAGCACTTTACATGATTGAGATATTTCATTAATTTGAAAATAATATATGTCACTAATATCAATATATACCTAGTTGTGTATACAATATCCCACCTACATGGAATTTCCATAACCACATGTTGCTATCAAGTGAAGATCGCGAAACTGATATAAGCTTGCTGAAATGCTCTTACCTGACTCAATATGCTTCAATTTCACATGGAAACGGTTACCCTCGAGTTTGTGGAATAACATGATCTTGTGGATGTTTTTTAAATAGTATAGGTAAACATTATGAGGCAATAGGAAACATAGGCATATTGACACATCTCATCTGTTACATATTTATAACAAAATTCATACTACATAGAGTGAACAAGGAATTTATTCAATAATAAAAAAAATTATCAAAAAAACTCTTCAAGGAGCTGGTTATATATTCCCCGACGAAAAATGCTATATTCATAATACAACATTATTATTATATTAATCATATTATAGAAATCGTCAAGTTACACGGATTCAAAATCTGCATACAGCTGTTTCGATCTTATAAGATATCATCAGTGCAGTTACTTGACTCGGAGTGAATTAACAAATTTCTAATTGTTCCGTAATAAATAATAATAGTGACCGAGCTACTATCTGGATAACAACTCAGAGCGCCCTCCACCAATGATATTCTTCTTCTTCCGGTGCCGTACCCGGTTTCGGGCGTAGGCGGCCTCTCTAAAACTATTCGTGCTGTGCGTGATATATTGAAACACGAATATAAATACACATGATATTGCAAACCAACAATTCACCGCTTATATCGAAAATGCAGAATACCTTCGGGAGAATACATAACTTCATGAAATTGTATTCTGCATTTTCGATCTAAGCGACGAATTGTTGGTTACCAATATCCTTGGTGGAGGGCGCTCTGGGTTGTTATCCAGATAGTCGCTCGGACACGATTTGTATTGGGGAACAATTATAAATTTGTTAATTCACTTCGAGTCAAATAAGCTGCACAGATGAGATCTGTAATAAAGTCGAAACAGCTGTATACAGATTTTGAGTCGGAGTGACTTGACGATTTCTATAACTCACTGTTGGTTCATGAATATGGAATTCTTCGTCGGGGAATACATATAACCAGCTCCCTTGGAAATTTGTTTGATAATTTTTTGAATTATCGAAGAATTTTACTTTATGTAGTATATTAAAGTCAAGTCACCATGGTCAACTTGTATATTTTTCATGATTTAACAAAATATTTGGATTGATTGGTACCTGACTAGCAGTTCAGAATTGGTTTTTCCTTTTCTTAAAATTATTTGTAACCATCTTTGCATTTACCCCTTCTACATAATTTGTCATTTCTTGTTTTCGATATAACAGGGAATCATAGTTAGTTTGCCATTAGCATCTGAAGAAGGTGAAGTTCCACCGAAACGTGCGTCATGCATTATTTCTTATAATAAATGTGTAAATTGTTATTTTTAACCATTGTTTTAATATGTTTAACAAAATATATATTTCAGAAATTTAATATCGCAAATGAGCTATTAAAAACTTACATTCACTGGGAAGTTAGTATTTACTGAAATGAATATTGAAAATAATCACAATACTCATGTTTCCGAAGCTCATATTTTTTCGTGTATTTAATATCGTAATGAATACATCTTTCTATAACGTACTGATTAAATCAACTCCATATATTAAATTGGGCTGTCAGAGTACTGAAAAAACTCGCTCATGTTCAGATGAAAATTTCAAATATAAATAGGCACAAATTCAGCGAATGAGGCATATCAACTTTTCAACTGTTATTTAAACAATATGTTGCTATATATTTATCGATTAGTTTAAAAAATTTGCTTACACATCATTAATGAGGAGATCCATCAGGGCTCGCGAATTTGACACTAATGTGATCAGATGCCTCATCTATTGGGCGAATATGCGGCAGCATTTCCGTCCGATAGCTTCAGCAGCCGAATCGAAATTGCAGATATACGAAATATACAAAGAAACGGAGCAAATTGACGGTAATGATTTCGAGAATCATTTTGGAAAGCTGACGGGGCTGAAACGTTCAGAGAAAATTTAGCTTGTCGATCGAGAAAACGAACACATGGCAGATGGCTGAGATAGCCTGGAATTGTCGAAATGCCGATGTTACCGAAGGCAATTTCGATAGTAATAAGGATTGTGGGTTTGAAATCGTTTACATGCTTATGTCTCTACTAGTCGAGGACTTTCTTCAAATGGGAAAGATCTATCAGAATAAGTAACACTTAATCAATATGTTGCAATAGTTGTTGGCCGTAGAGAAGGCATTTGAATTTTTTTTGGTTAATCCTACAGTACCCGCTTGGATTTGTAAGACCACCAAAGACGGTTAGCCGGCTTCCTCACATTTTTTATGGACTTGCTACACCAGGATGCTACGGTAATAATTATGCTGAAAAAACCGGGTAGAAATGGAAAAAAAAATTGTATTTCAGTTTTGTCAAAAAACAAAAGAATACATCATTTTATATGTGAAATCAAATCGAAACGGCGAAGATATGCAAGAACAGAAGCAGTAATAAAATATGCTTGTTTCGTTATATTATAGTTATATTTCTCAAATAATGTCACAAAAGACCACTGTCCCGCAGACAAATTTTCATACCAAATTTATCATGCCTGTTATAGCGAATTAAAATGGACTGTAAAGTTTTCGAAAATGGTGTAAATAGCTGGGAGTTCAACTTACCAAAATTTCCTGTTGCTTTCTCTGCTTATGTATCTTACCCTTCGTGACTCGCAGGATAAAGGTTGGGTTTTGGGGAAGAAAAGGAGCGAAGGTAATACCAGCACCCTTTCAAGGTTCTTTCTATGACTTCCACACAATTGAAACTGGAAGACACTAGCGGCACTATCTATTTTAGCGATATTTCTATATTGTGAAGCGGGTGAACTTAAGTTTCTAATATAGCGGATTTTCTATTTTGTAATAGCGGAATTTTCTATTATTTGCGGTATTTCCCGAAGAAAAATGATATCTATAACAGCTATACCTTCAAATGAAAGCGGTCGATACAATACTGATTTAATACGCGATCTCGTGAAGACGATATCAACAGATGTTACTTTTTCATGCGAGTGCAATGAAGAATCGGCGTAAACAATGCCGGATTTATATGCTCATGACACATACATTATTCGAAATTGCTGCGAAAGTAATGCGATTTTCGGTTTTTCTTTGTATTGCAGAAGCAACACCTGTCCTCCTTTTGTTTAACTAGTTAGTTTCCTTCTTAACATATATCTCGAATCCATAATTTCATGTTTCTGGGTAGACTATGTAAACTAACATGCTCTCGGTCATGCAGTTCTATTATAGCCATGGCTAATTTGCGCAAGAATTCTATTCAAAGGATCTCCTAAATTGTTGCCAGGATAAATAAGTCCAGAGATATTCATTGTTGCGTAAAAAACTACTATGGTCCATCGCTACGTTATCCTGGTTCAGTTTTAGTTCGAGCATAATTGATCAACAACGTTTTGTATTCTCATATATTGTAACGATTTCTGGTTTAAAATTTTCTTGACTCTCGGATCGCCGCTTTTATTATGATGTAGGCTCAATAACAATAACACATTCAAATTGCTTTTTTATACGATTGTCTAAGAATTTTTACGCATGGAAAACTCGCTCCAAAAGCATTACTTTACACACGCCGTGTGCAGAACACTTCACGCACGAATATGTCATCTTTGCGCACGAATCTCTATCGTATTGTTGATTGGAGACTTCAAAAAATTGTCGTTTCCAAAGTTTGTTGAACAAAATGTTTTACGAAAAAAAATGATGTGTTTGGTTTTTATTTGCTGTCGTATGAAAATTATTGTGAAAAACCTCTTTGCACACTCGCTCGACTTTTGGAACTCGCCTTCGGCTCAGTCCATCACTTTGTCTCGGTCGTGTGCAAAGAGTTGTTTTCAAACCTTGTTGATTAATATACTATTAAGGTACATTATGAGAGTAGTGAAAAATGTGTTCATCAGAAATAATGTTATCTTCCTTATCTTCTGTCATAACGCGCCTGCTCTCTATCACCACCTATGATTACAAAATAGTTCAATATAATACGAATAGATTTGGCTATTTTAAAAACAAGCAATTTTTCCTATGCAAAAATTGAAATAACATTGGCTTCCACATCCGCGTCGGTCTGTAAAACTGAAACTATATGTACGCAAGCGCAAACGATTCTGTACTGAGGTTCCTTCGGTGCCGGTTGATAGTAAGAGTTCAAAATATGAACCAGTATCAAATTTCAACATGAATTTATCACAAATTTCACACCATGATTGAAATTTCAACCCATAATCCATAAAGTAAAAAGGAATTTGATTAATATCAATAATTGAAAAGAAATTTCACAAAAATTTGTTTAGGAAGAAATGAAGAATGAAAGACACTATATCGTAGAATATGTTGGCTGAACCTGATGATTCCAATTTGGAACTATTCTTCCTAAAGTATGAATCAGTTTATGCCTATGGTTATTCTATAATTTCATAGAATATCACTTTTTTGAAAGAAACTAAACGAAAAAGTAGAAGAGAAAATATCATTCATTTGAGAATAATGTTGAAAGAATAAATTATGATGATTGAAATCGACCTTAGATTGAAAAACAACAGTGACACAAAAACTGTGAAATTTAAATAATTAGAGAGAACTGAAAATTAATGAATTAAATGAGATTAGATAATCTACTAGCTGATCTATTCAAATTCAATAATTCGGACTATTATATACTTTCGGGTTGTTATATAGTAAGAGTGGATCTTTCTAACAGTGTGCTCTGAACTATTTGTGATGTGTAATTACATTTATCTTCATTTATTGTGCATAAGCTATAATTTAATATAAGGAAAAAACTTATTACATCTAAATTGTTCTAATGTATCTAAATGAAAAATTGATATTTTGATTGATTGGAAACCTGAAATAACTTATATAAATATCAGCCACATAAACTGAAAGGTATTGTATAATAATGACATTACAAAGACACCCATACTTCAAAAGCAAAGGTTCGGTGTTACTTGCAAGACGCGTTATAAAAGTGGCTAACATTTAACATTCAAAAATGTTTACGATTGTTGAGCATATCTTACTTCCGTTACAAAATAAAGACAGGACTTCGAAATTGAATGCGTATGAAACTCACTAGCCTGCAACAATTTAATTGGCTACTCCTAGGACTCAAAGAAATTGTTTTGGTAATAATATTTCAGTCTGAGAGAAAAGTATTCATGGAAATGCTTGAATCTGGAAGTTGGTGAATTTTATGAAGTATAACGCGATGAAAAATGAAGTTTGCCTTAACATTCCAGGAAAAGCGATGAAAATTTAATGAAGACGTCCCATAATAAATGTCGTATTTGACTTATACAAGTGGGTCTTGATAAACTCATCATTTTGGAAAAATATTAATTATATATATACGTCAAAATAAAAATTTCAAAGAAAGAATTTTTCGGAGAACTTCATGTTCAAAATAGAGGCGAAGAAATATCAGGAACTTATTATTTCAATACTTTTTTTACTATTTGGCCAATTATCGAATAAAGTAATGGAACCGAACAGCCTACTTTTCTCTCTACGTGCTTTGAGTATAGTTTTTTGATCACAATGTGAATATATAGCATTTAATACTATCATATATTAGCTCTGGGTAGGGATAAATCTTCCATATTGAAAAAGCAAACACGGTCTATCGTAACAATCAGAAAAACCGCTTGTTAGGAATCCTACGAACAACAAAACCAGTTTCTCGAGTAAGCAGGCGGATCTGTGAGACTTTTTGCTGAAATAAAATATATTGTCATCGATTAAAATGTTTTCTAGGACCACTGAGATTTATTTCTTGAGTTCATCAATGTATACCGTCTTAGCCAATGACGAGGTTCAATTTAATTTCAGGGTATTCTACTTGAGTAGATACCTAACTTTCCAATTAATAATAATAATCCACAATGTGGGACGACACTCAAGCTACTACACATATTAAGAATCTCCAGTGTATACTTCTACTGATAACGTAGGATATTTTTCTCAGGTATTTTTTAATGGAAAATCCGATACAGATCTCTGTTATACAATTTCGTGTGTTTTGTAACTTTTTTGAATTGTTTGAAAAATTATATAATATAGTATACTTTTGTGCTTTTTCACTCATGCATGGTTAATGGTTATTTCTCAGCATCGTATTATAATCAATCGATAAAATGATTCCTAGGAGGGCTACTTAACATCAATTCCAATTTGGAGGAAATTAGTTCTAGTCTATTTTATTATTACATCATTACAAATGAAAGATCAGCAACATTTAGTACCTAATGATGGAGGTCAATTTATTCTAGTCGTACATCATAAGCATAGAAAAATAAATATATCACTTCGAAGTTGACAGAATATGAATTATTAATAGTACTGAAGAACTGAAGCATATGATACAGTGCAAATTGAAAATGTAAGCATATACGTATGAAGTAAATAGCTATTGATAGTTGAAATGAACATTAAGCCACACAGGCCTTGTCGAACACAGGCTGAGGGACCGTCTGTGAAACAGGAGTGCTGGGTTCGAATCCTAGTTTAGGTATGGATGTTTGAGTATGGGTTTGAGTTTCATCAGTCCTGTTAAAAATGAATGTGGATGAAGTGCATTGTTAACAAGCCTATGAAACGTTCGAAACTGACGTAGGACACGTTGTAGCCCGGGACAGCTCGATTAAACCCAAGCCTGTTTCAAGTCTTAAATTAAAGCCTGGTCTTTTTAGTTCTTTTCCACACCAGGTGGCAGCCTGTGCAATTACATGTCATTTGGCATATGCACGTGGTTAGAAGCAGGCTCACAGTGATTTTCATGGTCCAAAGTAAATTCAAATCAAAGAACATCGGTATAGATAAAATCGATAGTAAGTAGGTATTGACGACATAAGACTGTCATTCATCCTTTTACGGAAAATGTTAGAAAATTCGAAATTCATGCCACACACGATGAAAACACAAGAAACTGCGTTCTACGATCATCAGCAATATTCCATCTATAGACCGAGTGGCCAACGATATCAAATCTATATGACCTCATAGTCTGTAAGAAGAGCACTAATGACATGCGGACGAATCACATCCATCGGAAACCGATTTATATCTTTATCATACACGCTGCCCCTGTTTAGCGATGAAACACATCATTATGTAATCAGGTTTTTTCATCTTGTATAAATAGAAATCTGCTTTGAAGGGAAAACATTAATTGACTTGAAAATCCGTATTTCGAAATATTTTTTTCGATTCAATGAAAAATTACTGATCTGTACGCATAGCTCGAAGCTCCTGCTTTACCATCTGCCTTATACGTTCAGACAAGTGTTTATTTTCACACAATGATAAGATTTACCACCAAACATAGTGAGTCATCAATAAAATTGCCATTCCCGTAAAATGGTCAGTAGATATACCACTTCAATTTATTGAAAAAGTAATAGACTGATTCAGTGGCGTAAATAGGGAGGGGGGATCAAGGGGATCAATCCCCCCCATGAGCCTACGATAATTATAATAAAACAAAATTAAAGTCTTCGTATCTATATACGTATTTAAGTACCTTTACATGAAATTTACTATGCATCACCTCTTCTGGCATTATGTATGTGCAATTATAAAAAAATCACCTAGATATATTTTTGTGAGAGCTGTGCAATTTAGTATTGTATAATTTCTGCGCTTCGAACAGGCCGACCAATCAGGAATGGATATAATTTAACATTATAAAATAAGTAGTAGTTTCTGCATATTTTATTCAATGTTGAATTAGTGAGTTTAATCGGTCCCTATGAGCAAAAAAGTGTTTAAAAAGTTCAAATTGCTCTAATGGAAAATTTTCATTTCGAAAGTCAACCCAAATCTCCACGCACTTCTCTTTCTAAATTGTATACTATAATTACTATTAAACAAAAGTGCTCGAGCTTTTTTTAATGGTATAGTATTATATCTAAAGCAGTTTTGTTCCATAGTATAGGTACCTAGTATAAAATTTATAAAGAGAAGAAGTGCGAGGAGCATTTGGTTGACTTCTTCCTTCGTACATAAAATTTTCCATTTCAGCCATTTAGGCTCTTTCAAACACGATGTTTGGTCCTAGTGACCGATTAAATTCCTGTTTACATTCGAGGAGCGTGACTTCTGCTCATAGAAGATTTTCAATCAATATTAAATATTTCGAATATTTTTTAATATAGAGTAGGTATCAAAATATGAGCTCCTTAAAAATAGGACTAAATTTGGCTTTGATTATCAATTTAATTAGGTACTCCATAATATTTTGAAGTTAAAAAAAATTGTCGAATTAGTAAAAATTTTCTTGCGATGGCGTATAATCCATTCATGGACTTCTACATCATGGATCTTTGGAAAAATATTTAATAATCATGAGAATACAGCTTACAAGTGCTCTTTGTTCAACTTTTTTCATCAGTCTCGGAATAATATGAGCCAGGTGTCATTCGATTCGGAATGGCATGTAGATAGTTTTTGAGAAAAATTTAGTTCCGGTCGCGAAAATTGTAAAAGGATGAACAATTTACTGAAAGAAAAAGGTTTTTTTTTCAAATTTATCTAAATAAAGATACAAAAAAGGGAGGAAATTTCCTATAAGCAATTGCTGACTCCCGGAACTGTAGGATAAATATTTATTATTTTCTCAGAGGAATAAAAAAACGGCCGAAAACAGGTAATCTGGCTTGCGAAAGTCACGCCCATTTGGGACACTTCAGCAATAAACATTATTTAACTATATTAAATATGAAAATTAAGGAATGAAAAATTTCAGGTTTTTACTGGATAGGTAAATGAACAATAATCCAGCGACAACAAATTTTTATCGTTATTTTTCGCGCATCTGTCATTCAATAGTATTTTGCTACTTAGACACGAACATTGCAAGTGTGTTATTAACTGTTAAACTATAAATCTGATATTTTTTTTCTTTCTTGGAGCTAGTTTCGAAAGACCTCAGAATCCCAGTTAAAAAAATTCGATTTTTTAGTTTTTTATTAACAATTTACTTAGTTGCAAAATTAAACACTCTAATTAATCATTACTTTTTCTCCTGATTCTCTTATAAACAAAGCATTTATTTATAACAATTTTTTAAACAACATGAGATGAACATTGAAAACAATCATTTCCATATGTAGCTGAATGATAATGAAAAACGGTCCATTAAAATTATTTAAAAAATTTCATTTTGATTTTGCAAAATTACGTACCTAAATTGTTAATAAAAAACTGAAAAATTTAAATTTTTTATTTTTTCAAGGGATTTACTTTAATAGCTCCAAGAATAAAAAAATCTCAGATATATACTTATCACAATTTTCATGTTCAAGCACCAAAAAATTGTTAATTAACTCTTGTATAACTAATAGAAGAATTTCTATTATCGCCGGATTATTGTTCATTCGCCGATTCAGTAACTTTTCATATTTAATATGGTTAAATAATGTTTATTTTTGAAGTGTCCTAAATGGGCTTGACTTGCCCAAAACAAATTACCCCTTTTCAGTCGTATTTTTACCTCTCTAAGAAACTTATGAATATTGATTCTACAGTTCCGGAAGTTGAGTTTTTCTTTTGGGAAATTTCTTCTTCTTTTTGAAACTTTCTTCAGATTTCTTCAAATCTCAATTAGTTTTTGACATATTGGCAAAAAACCAATTCCTTTTTTTTTTCAGTAGGTATATTTTTTATAACTTTATATCACAAGTTTTGATTGCGAATTTTTAATTTTCTTAAAAAACATCCACATGCGACTCGAAATCGAATGACACTTTGCTTTTATTTTTCCGAAACTGCTGAAAAAAGTTGAACACAAAACCACTTCTTGACTAGTCATTACCCAACAGATTAATTTTTGAACCACTAAATTCGGGACATATCCGGACAATCCCAAGAGCAAGGTGGGACTCGAACCCACAATCCTCTGTTTATAAGCGATACACCTCACCGCTGGGCTACCGACGTCTCCTTGACTAGACTAAATATATTAAAAAGATTTTTGGTGTTTTTCAAGCTTGATTTATACGAAATTGCAGCTGATAAATTCATCAAAACTGACAAGTTTTATCAAAAATTTTTTTACTGCCACACCTGCTGTTCTCGTTAGTTGAAAGTGTGGAAGAAATATTTAATTCGTCAAGGCGATGTTAAGCAAAAAAAAAATTTTCTGCTTATTTTGTACTACTTACATGAAAGATTTTTTTTATCAATAAAAATAGAACTTTAGACGAAAAACTTTGAAATTTTACAAAAAGTCATATCCCCCCCCATCGTAAAAAGCTATCTACGCCACTGGACTGATTCACATCGCTTAGATTGAAAAGACATGTAGATATAACTGAATCATGTACGTTCCTCTTTTATTGGACTACCCTGAATTGAGTAAATTTGCGTTCACTTCAATTTATTGAATCGATCATTTTTCTGATAGTGCTCAAAGTGGACAATATCTTGGGGATCACAGAATGAGGGTGAATGCGAATAACAATTGAGCTATCAATCAGACTCAACAAGAAAAGAAAGAAGGAAAGGTGGACAAAGGGGAGTTTGGCCAGTCGCGTAAGAATCATTAATATTCCTGAAACGACTAAAAGTGACAACAAGACAAGATGACATTTCTATTCAAAAAAAAAACCAGTATTTCAAAACGTACTTCAATCTGTCGATCGAAGAAGATTGAGAACTATTTACCGATATAATGAAAGTGACAAATAATTAGTAACATAGGAAAAATCCATTGTAAACAGCTAGACACGTAGTTCGGTAATTTTGAAAAGATTCAGAAGAGGGCTTGTAGTATGAACAATGTGGCTACTCAATACGAGACCTGAGTGTTTGTATTTATTTATATGTAATGATTCTAGAAAAATAAGTTTAATTCCCTTGCTTTCAGCATTTAATATTCTAAAGACAAAATTGAATGTGTGATTTTCTTGAATTAAATGGTTTGCATTTTGTGAATCCGACTTTTGATTGACAAAGCTACGTTCGTGTTCTGAAATTCTAGTCTGAAAGCTTCTGAAAGTTCTACCAATATAAAAGTTTTCACAATCACCACAATTATTTTCATAAACTCTTAATTTATTGTTTTCGTGAACTTTTGATTTATGGCTGTTTATATGATTTCCTAAGTTATTACCGGTACGGTAAGCAATGTTGTTGTGCTTAGATAAGAGTGACTTAAGTTTTTTACTTGAATTTCCGATGTAAGTGAGGCTGTTATATTGGATATCATGTCTGGTGAGGCGGTACACCTGGCTAACTGCATTTTTGACAAAAAAATTTATCTATCATCATTCTATATATTTGTATTCCATATAACGGAGAAGTATATTTAGTTTGCATTTAGCATCTGAAGAAGGTGATGATACACCGAAACGTGCGTCATGCATATTTTATTTAATGAATGTATAATTTGTTTTTATGAACCACTGTTTTAATATGTTTATTAATTTACATCATGTGTCGGCCTAATCAATCCATTGTGAAAAGTGCTCAAAATTTACAAAGAGATATTTCTCAGGCGAAATCAGAAAATTCTTACCATTATTTCAATAAATTCTACTTCATATATATATATATATATATATATATATATATATATATATATATATATATATATATATATATATATATATATATATATATATATGTATATGTATATATATATATATATATATATATATATATATATATATATATATATATATATATATATATATATATATATATATGTATATGTATATATATAAATTGCTGAAACTTTGAAGTTATTTTTCGAAATGAGAATCTTTTG
This sequence comes from Cynegetis impunctata, assembly GCA_030704885.1. Classification (NCBI taxonomy): domain Eukaryota; kingdom Metazoa; phylum Arthropoda; class Insecta; order Coleoptera; family Coccinellidae; genus Cynegetis; species Cynegetis impunctata. The sequence continues at coordinate 515,444 of JARQZK010005106.1, read as the reverse complement.
GTAATTATTATTATATGGGTTGAATCGAGATAAATATTCCTTACGAACTTAATATGTACAAAAACTGGTATATTCTTTTCCTCCCAAATTTTACATGACGAAAGTGACTATAATGATAATGAATAACGTTGAGTATTATTTCACTTTACGTCTGAGAACTTTGTATTCTCTGGCGAAGTAGGCTTCCATTGCCCAAATTTGTGACCACTAGACATATTTCAAAAAGCAATAAACATAGTTCAACGTTGACTCCTTATGAAAGTTTTGAATGCTCCCGGTTTTCTTACGATGAATTTATATTTGTTATGTTGTTATCTTAGGCAACACTGAATTAATCATAAAATAACCTTCAAGTTTCCTTTATAAATTAATTTAATTTTCTGAAGAAGAAAATAGAGAACAGTAATAGTAAATAACCAAATTTCTGTTTCTAAACCACATTTCTACCCGGAAGTTAATTTCGAGATTGAGTTGGGGTCAGTATTCATATCAAAGCGAAAGAAACTTCAACTACTCAACACAGAACCTAATATCTTCCAAACTTCGTACGGGTACCTTAATGCATTCACGAAGCTTTTAAATTGGAAGTCCTCTAGACAGGCTCAGAGGTATATTTGTTCAGGATTAATTCAGCCAGTTGGAGCTTATATTTCATTAATAAGCACATATGTCGGTTAATTATAATATCAATTCAACCATATTAATGCCTTCTGCTTGAGCAATTTGAGCGAGGAAGCGTAGAAAGGAATTTAATTCGAAACTGAGTAAAAACAAGCTGTGAAAAAAATTTAGTTGACGTATTTTATATTATGCTATATATTTTCAGCCGCAAATGAGTAAATCTTTGTAGCCTAAAGACAATGTTTTTTCATATAGAATATTTATCTTCAATTATTGTATTTGAAATATTTTTGTATATATAGAATTACGATAAATGAAAGCAACACAACTAAATTGCTGCAAATGATGTAAGCCGAAAGCTGACTCATACTTATAGAAAGGGAATATCGAGTAGTGAGTAGCATATAATCAACAGATGCCTTTGACAAGCAAATTTTCTATTGGTTGGTGATTTCAACATTCCTAAGTACGACATAGACTTTAACGACACTAAATTTCAATGCGTTCGCAACTTTATGCAAGCAACTGCTTCTCAACAGTACAATTCAATAACAAACATTAATAATCGCAAGCTTGATCTTGTAATAACCAATTGTGAAGATTGTATCGTATCTAAATATGAGCAGCCATTTGTTAACATAGATGTTCACCATCCTGTACTTTCTATTTCATTGAACTGTATAACTCCCCATATCAATAACTTTTCTATTAATGCAACAGATGCTAATAAGCAATTCAATTTTCGTAAGGCAAACTTCCCAACTATGTATGAACTGATAAGAACAACCGAATGGAGTGACGTCACTGAAAGTACCGATGTAAACTCGGCATGTAACTTACTATATCATAAATTAACAAATATTTTTATTCAAACAGTTCCATTAAAGACAGTAAAAACACGTAAATTTCCCCCGTGGTTCGACGCTGATGTTATTAGCCACATAAAAATGAAGGAGACGGCACATAAAAACTATAAGAAACATAAAACAGCCTTTTATCAAAATCAATTTTCGGAACTGAGAAGGACTGTTAAAAATAAAATAGATATAGCATATAATAAATTCACAAACACAGCTGAAACTAATATTTTATCAGACAGTTCGAAATTCTGGTCATTCATACACAGTAAAAAAGGTCACTCCCGTATACCGGGTATAATGAAATATGACGATGAGGTACATGACAAGCCTGAGGATATTGTCAACGGATTCGCAAGGTATTTTAGAAGTGTATACTTGACTTCTGATGAAAGCATGGTTCGAGAAAACTCTACTAATTTAGATCTAGATATTTTACAGATAGGTGCTATTTCTGAAACTGATATTATTACTGCCTCAAAAAAATTAAAAAACAAACTCACAGCAGGTATCGACAGTATTCCCAGTCTTGTAGTAAAAGACTGTATTGGAGTACTGTCGGTACCTCTAATGGGAATATTCAACCTAATTTTGAAAACCTGTGTTTTCCCAGAGTTTTGGAAGACAGCTCGAGTCTGCCCAATATTAAAGAAAGGAAACTCTAGCGATATCAGAAACTATAGGGCTATTTCTATTTTATGCAATTTTTCCAAACTCTTCGAGATATGTTTGTATAATGTTATGTACTCTCATGTTCGGAGAGTTATTTCGCCTACTCAACATGGCTTCGTTCAACAGAGATCATGTATAACAAATCTTGCATGTTTAGATCAATATCTCTGTACTCATCTGGACAAACAAAAGCAAGTTGATTTGTTGTGTACTTAGATTTTCAAAAAGGCTTTCGATCAAAATAGACCATTACATTCTTTTTAATATAAATTAACAAAAATTGAGGTTTCTCTAGACAACTGCTAATTTTGATGAAATCATATCTAGTTGAAAGAAAACAAATTTTGTAGAATATGAATCTTTTTTTAAAATCGGCTTCATACATAGTTACGTTCCGGCGTTTCCACAAGGTTCCAATCTGGGGCCTCTTCTGTTTTTAATATTTATTAATGACTTGGCAACCTCTTTGCAATATTCCTAGCCTACTATTCGCCGACGATCTTAAATTATATATATAAAATCGATGACATTACAGATTGTCACCGGAGTACAGTCCGAATTGGACTCAATCAAACTTTTGGTGTAACGATAATCGTCTACAACTGAATGTGACAAAATGTAACATAATATTCATTTACAAAAAAATCGAGCACCTTGATATATGGTTACGCAATTGACAATAAAATGATTAACCCGCGTACTAGAGATTGAAAGACCTTGGTATCACATATGACAGTAAACTTAAACATTCAACACACATATGAAAAATACGGTTGCAGACGCGAATAGGATGCTTGGTTTCATTTACAGAAATAGTAAAAAAAACTTTAAAAATATTGCCACTTTGAAGTTGCTGTATTTTGCTTATGCCAGATCCAGGTTAGAATATGGATCTTTGATATGGAACCCAATCTACGATTACCAAAAACAGTCAATTGAAAAGTGTACAAAGAAAGTTCCTAAAATATTTATTGTCTAAAAGTCGATGGAGAGTATCCTGTAAGAGGTATCGATCATAACATTTTGTTGTCCGCGATTTGAAATGATATCTTTGGAAAAAAGAAGAATTATACTTGGTACAAAATTCTTGTATAAATTAATTAACAACAATATCGATAGTAGTGTTCTTCTAAACGATATAAATATCCTAGTACCTAGAATCGGAGGCCGACAATGTTTGAAATGTTATTGCGAAGCATCGCGAACAAATGTTATGATACGATATCCTGTAAATTTTATGTGCACTAGCTTCAACAAAATTTTTGTAGGCTGTGTGATATTCATTTTGACTCTTTGAGCGCTGTTATGTCATGTATTGTTAATAACATATAATAATCGTGTTGTATTGTTACGTTACGATAATGTTAGTCAATTCTATTTGAATACTTTTTTTTTGGGTTTCACGTGTATTAATATTTGGTAATTAAGTATATTTTTCATTTATCATTTGTCATTTGCTACGAGATACTTACTTGCTGTCACTTAGAAGATAGTATATAATTTATGTTTACATTTCCTGTAACTGGGTACCCCTGTTGGAAATAAATTGCTTTTTTTTTGTTTTTTTTTTGTTTTGTAATACCATGCATTGTCTTCAGGAAATAGGATGGAGATATTTGAATTATTTGTTTTACAAAAGATAAATAGAAAAAATATACAGTTCACTCGGAATTAATATCAAACATAGAATATATTAGATATAATAGAATATTAAACATAGAATTTTCCGAATGATCTTGAAGTATTGGAGCTACGACAGAAAAATTGAAGATCCATATAGACCATTTTAGGTCACGTGACTTTGACAGGTCCTCTATGTTCACTTGGTGGGCAGACAAACTTTATTGTGTCATTACTGTCATTTGATACTCGTTATTGATAGATGCATTAGTTTGGTTTTTTGAGTTTTATAGTATTTCAGAGTGCAAATTCAACAAATTCTTGAGTTATGTCTCGTAGTGAATATTATTCAACTCTTACCGGTGATGTGAAAGCCCGCTACGACAAGAAATTGGAGATAATAGACGATATAGACCCATATTCATTTGGAGAAGTCAGTTGTCCAAGGATCTGGAAGTAATCCCTTCAGTATCTTTGATGGATTCGGTAAATTATATAATCCTTAGTCATAGCTTCTATACTGGACAGCAGCTTAAAACCTACAAATCTTTATTGGCCTACAAATATTATGAGTCTGGGTATGTCCAAGATGTTTTGGCTCGACAAATGAATGATATTGCCTACATTGTTGTTGGAAAGGTAGGCATAGCAAACAATTTTATTATTTCTAAATGTTATATTTCACTATTATATTTTTTTATCAATAACTTTCTCATTGTTACAGATTAGACTTTCTCAAAAAGCAAGGTTTGGCTAATCCCGTTATCAGATGGGGTTGTTTCCAGTGAACATTGCACATGTATGGCAGGTTTGGGGGAAGTTTGTAGTAATGTGACAGCATTGTTGTTTTGTTTACAAGCTTGTCCAGCTGAAAACGAAAATGAATCTGTTTCCTGCACACAAAGGCTTGCACAGTGGCCTGTACCTTCTACGAAATCCATTGACTTGATTAAATAATTTAGTTTGTTGTCAAAAATGAATAAATAATTTTACATTAACTGTTTTTAATTTGTCAACAACATTACATAGGGTTGAAAATAAGCAATATCTGTTTTCAAATAGCTTTATTATCTCCAAGAAAATACAAAGTGATCATAAATTAGAAGTCACCTTACTATAAACAATTGATTAACTATTTCAATCTTTGGCACGCTTTTTGTGATAAATCCTGAAACAAGAATATGTGTTATTTGACCACTAACTAATCTTTTTGAATCGTTCATCTGACCTCACTGTACTTCTTTCGTGTCGATTCAGGGACTGTACATATTCTTTTTCACCAACTATATAAGTATTCCATGCTTTGAGTGGGTACCCAATCGGGGTTATTCTTATTCTCTAGTAGGGCTGGTTGTCCTAAATATATAAGAGCATTACTTTCAATTAGCTTTTAGCATCATTGTTTTGTTGTTCTTTTTGTAACTTTTTTTAGGATATTATTTTGAAAAATCAAGGAACCAAACTCAATTATAATCAAAATACTCACCCAATAGGAAATGTCTGGAACAAATTCTAGCATTTCTCAGCATACTTTCGCTCAGAGGACCCCTTTTTAAAGCCCTAACCCATAAGTCACGTCGTTGTTTTGACAAGGCATTTAAATAGTCTCCACGGATTTTCAGCGCGGTGGGAATCCTGAAGAATCGAACTTGGTCTCTTTCCGATCTCATTGAACACTTAACAACACAACAAAATATTGGAATTTTAATAATATATTGCAAACTCCGTAACGACTTTTACACTGTAAGCATAGTCCGAAATGTTTGTCTGCCCACCAAGTGAACATGGCGGATTTGTTTTGACAGTTGTGACGTCATCCTAAAATGATCTATTGCAATTGACATAAATCGTAACCTACAATAAAGGAAGTTACATACAGGCTGGTAAAACTTCTTACGAATGTCTGCATACTTAAATGAGGGATTATTTTATGCAATATCAAAAGTCGGCCGCAGCCACATTCCCCCCAAATATAGGAGAATTAGGTTTTTTATTTTAAATATAAATGTCAGGAAAATTAATCAAGTAAAACCTTATAACCTCCCAAAATTAAATAATTTAGCTAGAGAACAAAAATGTACCCCCTCCCCAGAGAGAGATTAATAAACGTATTTTGATTGCTTGATATGCAACATCGGAAAATATTTGATTATACCTACAGAAATAAGATATTTAGATATTTCGTTCTCAATGATAGTGTTCATGGCCAAGTCGGTGCACTTAATTCATCTAAAATAAAAGAAATGAAGATAATGGTTTATTCTGAATTATCGAAATATCTATTGATTATTTCATGCCACATGTACTTAAACCGAAAAATATTTATTTTTCGGTAAGTGTGAGAAATCATTTTGTTAAAGATTGATAATTATAAGTTTGATGATTAATTAATAGAGATAAAATATTAAACAATAGCTCTAATATATTATATGGATAGGTACATATTGTCAAATTTCAATTGTCGATTGAATCTACCTTTCAACAATATATTTTCCAATTGCGTTTTGATATCAAACATTTCAACAATCTCTTTCAGAAAAATAATTTAATATTACCCAATCAACATTTTGATGGAAATTTTTGGTGTCATGATATTATAATTAATATGAGGAAATCGTTATAAAACTCGATGACTGAAAAAAGAACTGAACGACTGAAAAGAAGAATATGAATGGATCTATTCTGAAGTCTTTCAAAAATAGCTCCACGAACGGAAAAAAAAAACCTCAGATCTATAGTTGAACAGTTATAACTATATAAATGAAAAATCGTGATAAAATTTATTTGGCGCTGAATTATTGTTCACACCTAACCTGAATTTTTTCATTTCTTAATTTTCATATTCAATATGGTTACATAATGTTTATTGTTAAAGTTTCCAAAATGTGCAAGCGATTACCCGTTTTCGGCCGTTTTTTTACCACACTGAGAAAATTATAAGTATATGATCCTACAATTCCGGGAGTTGAGACTTTATTATAGAAAATGTCCTTCTCTTTTAGAATGCTTTTTCAAATATCAAAAATGTCAATTAGTTTTTGAGTTATTTGCAGAAAACCAAACCTCATTTTTTATCTTTCTCTTTATTCTGTTTTTACAATAAAACTAGTGTAATAACAACGTAGTTTGCGCAGCGATGCACCGAAATATGTATAATTTCAAAGCTTCTGGTTCCGCTATGAGTTTCTATAACATCTGCATGAAAACTGGTAAGAAAAAGATCATTTTTTGCAGAACAAATTTCCGCTTCGACTCTTGGGTCTTTCAAATTATCCCTGGAGAATGATATTTGCATGAATTTCCTCCTACTAGTGGTCGAAATTAAACCGATAATTATAATATTCTTAAGTCTGAATGTTATCAAGGTTTTTTGTAAAACAAAGTCAATGTTGTTGAAGGAGCGCGAAGCGATGCTATAGAAGAGGCAATTATAAACTGATGATAGGATTTTTTTTTCTAGCTGGTACCTAAAAAATGGAATCGCCAGTTTAAAAATAATTAAACATATTTGGAATGTCATCGAAAAGATTTTGATTTTACTATGAACATAGCATATATTATACTATGAGGAACCGAGTTTCTGAGTGATCGCTATTTCGCGATAGCGAAAGGTACCTTTCACGGCTAAGAAAATTACCCTTCACGGTCATTTTTATTGAAAATTGCGAGCGTACGCGCGTCGGAGGAGTGTATCTTACGACTGTTTAGACCATAGGTTCCCAAACTTTTTTTTCTCTTAGACCACTTTGAAAATTTTGCTGGTTCCGGTGGACCCCCTTCATCTACATTTCTACCATATTCCCAAAACTCGACAAAAAATGTGAAGATTAGATCTAACTATGGAAATTTGCGTAGCGGCTGAATTCCAATCACGAATTAACAGCTACATTTCTACCTTATTCCCAAAACTCGACAAAAATGTGAAGATTAGATCTAACTATGAAAATTTGCGTTGCGACTGAGTTCCAATCACGAATTAACAATTTCCGAAAGAAAAGTGAGAATTTATTGGTTAATTAATTAATTGATTGTGCTGTGAGTGGATGTCAAGAAAGTGAAGTTAGTAGAGTAGATGTCAAAAAAGTGATTCCATCCAACTTCACTTTTTTGACATCTACTCAAAGCACAAGAAACCAATCAATTCTCACTTATTTTATTTAGAAAACTACCCCCTTCCTTCCATTCGGAGTGGTAAAAATGAAAAGAGAAATAGCATCTTCTCTTGTGTTGTCTTTATTCAAATATCTAATTAATACACTATTAATTATTATTATCATATTACATTGTAAGGTTTACATTACATTGTAATATCATAACACTCGTGATATAATTTAAATTAAATATTAATAACGTGATGTTGAACTTCTACAATGACAATCCTAAAATAGTCATAATTTTAATGGGAGCGATGTGCTCAATGGATTGACAGCAAATTATCAATATTTGGCTTCAGTTTTGTTAGAAATAACCGCAAATCTGCCTCTTTTTCTTTGTTAAATTGTTGGAAACTACACTAAAACTTTTTTCGACAAGATATGACGAGGGAAACGCTATCAAAAGCTTTTTCGCATTTCCCCACAGTCCAGAATATTTTTCGGGTATTTCTGCCTGCAGGCAAAATTTTTTATACCATTTATTGAATTTCACCTCCAGCACTAACACTGTTAAGCTCGAGTAGCTTCTCTTGTATCCGTTTCATCAAATGGATCTATGATCCATGGTGGTATTTGCATCGTCAGAATATCTTCAAAACTGATTTTGAAGTCATCATGCAGGGCAATGAAATGTCGTATGTCTGAATATTCTCATCAAGGCATTCTACCTGTGACAACGTACTCCCTTTTTCCGACACAGGCAAACACTATGATCGCTTCAGTTTATTTTTCTTCCCGGAATTCAGGAAACAAATTAGTACCTAACGTTTATCCTTGGCTTTCGTATTTATATTGGTCAAAAAACAAAGTTCATGCAAGATTGCAATTACACATGCCTCAAGTAGTATTTCGACCCTTTGCAAGTCTGAACAAGAGTTGCAGGCGACGGACAGTGGTACTGAATATGGAAAATGCTGGTTTGGACAAGTAACAGTCGCTGAACTTCTTAAAATATTATCTGCCTACATTGAAAGGTGAAGTCAAGTCAATATTTTAGTTCTTCAATATCGAAACCAGATAAATTATCGTGCACCCCCGCTTACGAATTGTAAACCCCCATTTTTTTGTCACGCCAACGTAGACCCCCGTCGAGTCTCCTGTGGACCCCTAGGGGTCCACCTGGACCACTTTGGGAATCAATGGTTTAGACAAAACATCAAATTTGCGACGCTTGATTCTCGTTGACCGTTCAGTAGATCGGAACTGGACTCATCAATTGCATAAAGTCCTGCTGCCTCGGCCGTCCGAAACCGCCCCACGGGGATAAATTCTCGCAGCCTTTCTCATCTCGGCTCCTGCAATTAGGTAACCCCGAAAGTCCAAAATCCCGAATCAATTATACGCTTTGTATAGAATTTCGGCCTATTACATCAGTTGCGAGCATGTACAAATAATGACAAATTACCTATCTATTGTTTTTGAATTATAAATAAATTTCAGCTATCTGCTTTTTGTGTTCGGGAGCAATCGTTAAGATATTATACTTTTGGAATATGCGTATAGTAAAAGGAAAATTATTTGGATCCGTCATAGCAGTTGTACAAAGAAATATGTTCAAAATAAGCCTACTCATCAGAAGAACGATTCTTGCATAATGGAAAATGATGACTCTTCAATGAACTACAGCGTTAATTGTTTGAACTATATGGATAGTTTATCAAGATCTAATCATTGAGAGCACATAAATCAGTTCACTCGGACATTCCTTTCAAGGCCCAACTTCATTAGTGTAAGTAACCTGTGAAACTTGCTGCCTGAAAAAGCAATCTCGATGATGAACATCTCAAAATATTTATATAATTTTATTTATAATATTTACCTTCTTATATTTTAGATACTTCAACGAACTGAAGATAAATGGTGGATTGGAAAGGTTAAATTTGTGATTAACTGCGTTTCCGGTAAAAACCTATATTTGTCATTAGTTCATAATAAATACACTCCACATAGAATATATGAAAAATAGTAAATAAGAGTAACTTCTTCTGCAATTAATGTGAAACTTCTCATATAAGACAAAACGATACTAAAATAACAATAAGACGGAAACATAAGATAGTAATATTCTTAAAGACAAGCCCAACTCTGATAGTTCAAACGATCTTTTACATCTAGGCAATAAAGAAAATAATTGGATATCCTAGATATTATCTGATTAACGAAATTATATAAAAACATATGTAATCATTTTCCTTTTAGTATTGAGCGGATAAACCACACCTGAGCACGCGTAGGTATCGAATACTCTCGTAATGAACTAAATTCTAACATCTCTCAGTTTTGCTGTGAATAGTTTTGAGAAATATAAAAGACAATTGTGAAATCATTGAGAATGTTTGTTTCAATTATCGATTAGGTATCTATTCAAAATATTAATTACATCATACATCATATTATATTACAACAATAATAGAGTACTTAATGCAAATCATCTTAATCTATAGATAACTAGATGTGCCCGGTCACGCTTTACTGTGGCTTGAAAAAAAAAGAAAAATTAAACAAACAGACTAGATTTTTTTCTCGCAGCACCAACGAAAGCATAAAAAAGAAGTGTTTCATGCGATTGTAGAAAAAAAAAAGTTAGAGACTAATTTCTGAATAGTGAAAAATCGGAGACTGTTATAAACCTAGTCGCCCGCCTAATAGTCCGAATGTTCGTTAAAATCAGTTGGGTGGTTTCAGTGATTATATGACACAAACATACTTAGCCTGAATTTTTATACATATTTCAGACTGCTGTATCCGGTCACGCCTTGCTGTGGCTCAGTTTGATTACATGGAAAAGGACTAGAAGTGAAACAAGAAATAATTATTCGTTTTACTTGGCGGAAAAGCACAGGATTTAATACCGTTGCTGGTGTTTCCGAGGCCGAGTTGCCGAGGCCAACAAGCATTAAAGTCTGGGAATGTGCTTTTATGACGAGTTATGTACACATACTATTTTTTTTTTCTGAAATCGTAATCAACATTATCATGAATCAAAGAATTTTTATAAATGCATAACAATTTTTGATTACCATCTTATGGACATCTTGACAATCATTATTTGTTTATTGTTGTGACAAAAGTCATAGATTCACTATAGTGCAGTCATTGAAGCTTTTTAGCTCAGAAATTTTTTAGTATGAACCGATTTACATGAAATTCTGGAATTAGGCTTATCTTACCCTTAACTTCAAAAGTGATATCGACCCAAACTCCGTTTTCACCCTGGGGGTGGTTGCCACCCCTTTTCGGTGAAGGAATATTTTTTCAAAATAACCTCGGATATCGATAGAAGACCTAATTTTTAGCAAAAAATGTTTCGTGAAGTTTTTTCAGGAACCAAACACTTTTCATGTTATTGGCAATTGAGAATTCGGAATTTTCCCACGATTTTCAACGGTTTTTTGCGAATATCTCCAAAAATATGCATTTTAGCGAAAATATTGTAATGAACAAAATTGTAGCAGGTGAAAGAGTTAACAAATTGGTTTTTTATAGAGTGTTCTGAGTGCAATATTAAGCAAGATATTGAAGATCAAAGCCGTTTTTTATTTTGTCTGAAATTTAATCGATGTATTCAATGCCATCTAGCGGAGAGCGAATAAATTTTATGCATGCTATTGAAAAAGGATTTTATAGTGCTTGAAATAAGCTTTAAAATGAGCACTGTTGCTCATAAAATCAGTGAGCTGTAATGAAAAAAAGAGGAACATCTAATGGTGTTTTTTAAAATCAATGGGTTTCATAAGTGCCATTTCCACCAAAATTAAAATTAATCGTATTCCGTCTAGAATTAACTTTAATACAAAGATTTTGATAGATTCTAGCAGTTTGACTGCTTTGGAACACATGTTTTTCGAAAAAATCACGATTTTAAGAAAGAAAAAATTTTCGAATTTTTATAAAAACCACCTTCTTTTCATAATATCTCATTAAATAATCAAAGATACGTAAAAAAAGTGTAATAATAAAAAAATGTAGGTTTCTTTTTGATAAAAATTTTGGTTTTTTTTCCTATCACACAAAAATTGACGGAGATATGATTGTTTAAAGAGCGCGCGGTAGCGCAATCACAGTCTCTCTCGAGCCCTTTGATCCTCCACCGTTTCTAAATAAAAGGTTTTTCACTACATATCGTAATGAAAAAAGTTGTAGCTCTCTTGATTACCATCCAAATGGTTTTTTACAAGTTGTGATAGCTTCAAAATTGAATGAGTTATGGCCCAAAAACTAATCGTATTTTTTTCTACTAAGTAAACTTAACATTAGTAAACTGAAAATTCCGAATTTTCAATTGCCAATAACTTGAAAAGTATTGGGTTTCTGAAAAATTTTTATAGAACAAAGGTCGATCTAAGTTTGTTAATGTGGATTACCAAATACTACTAAGAGCCATGACGTGTTGATTTGAAGATAAGAATTATGAATTTAATTTCGAAGGATTAGGAAAGAAATGAGAAATTGGCATTTTTGAAACGTCGGAAATTGGAGGTTTCTATATAAACAATGGGCTGCCATATAAGATATTAATTATTGATTAATATAAATTTTAATTCTCTTTATAACTGGTAGGCAAGGAATCATATACGATGATTCATATAAAAAGCATTGCACTCTGACCAAATCATTGACCCCCTGGAGGAGGAAATAAATCTTGTTTATACGATAGAAGGCGCAATTTTGTAGCGGTAGGGTTAAAAGTTTGTGAGTGGGTAGTTTCATATTAAAACAATGGTTAAAAATAACAATTTAAACATTTATTATAAGAAATTTCGCACGTTTCGGTGGAACTTCACCTTCTTCAGATGCTAATGGCAAACTAACTATGATTCTCTGTTATATCGAAAACAAGAAATGACAAATTATGTAGAAGGGGTAAATACAAAGATGGTTACAAATAATTTTTAGAAAAGAAAAAACCAATTCTGAACTGCTAATCAGGTAGTTCGGTAATTTTGAAAAGATTAAGAAGGGGGCTTGAAGTATGATCGATTTGGCTATTCAATAGGAGACCGGAATGCTATTATTTATCTGTAATGATTCTAAAAAATTAAGTTTGATTCCCTTACTTTCAGTATTTAATATTTTAAAATCGAAATTGAATGTGTGATTTTCTTGGATTAATCCAAGAAAATCAATTTAAAATCGAAATTGAATGTGTGATTTTCTTGGATTAATCCAAGAAAATCACACATTCAATTTCGATTTTAAAATATTAAATACTGACAGTAAGGGAATTAAACTTAATTTTTTAGAATCATTACAGATAAATAAATACAAGCATTCCGGTCTCCTATTGAATAGCCAAATCGATCATACTTCAAGCCCCCTTCTTAATCTTTTCAAAATTACCGAACTACCTGATTAGCTGTTCAGAATTGGTTTTTCCTTTTCTAATAATTATTTGTAACCATCTTTGTATTTACCCCTTCTACACAATTTGTCATTTCTTGTTTTCGATATAACAGAGAATCATAGTTAGTTTGCCATTAGCATCTGAAGAAGGTGAAGTTCCACCGAAACGTGCGTCATGCGTTATTTCTTATAATAAATGTGTAAATTGTTATTTTTAACCATTGTTTTAATATGTTTATTAATTTACACCAAGTATCGGCCCAATCCACCCAAAATGTGGGTAGTTTCGTTTGATATCTTATATGCGATTGGTTTTAGTACAAATTAGTTGGGGGTTGACCCCCAAGAAGGAAATGAATCTTGTTTAGATGATGAATAGCTTAATTTTTTTTTTATTTGGAAGAAAAATCATAGTTGAATAAATAGATACGTTATGAAAACCTGCTTTTTAATGCAACTCACTGAAATGGAGATATTTTATTACTTCAGTTGATTAATATTTTCAAATTCACCTATAGTATTTGGAAAACGCAGTCAAAGCTGGAATCTGCTAGAACGTTGAAAATATAACATTTTCCGAAAAAACTCATTTTTTGCTAAGGAAACGCGGCCAGGGCGAACGATTTCCAAGTGTTTTTCGACTAGTATCACCACCTGTTATGTTTTCAAGGAACCGATGACTACTTTATAGAGTTTTATTTTAGTATTTTCCAAAAAAATCTTAGTCGCATACTTTTGATATAAAATTCAGTCTACTTGAAATACCTCAACATCTGTGGAAAATCTTTCAATAATAATAATAATCTTTATTTAGCAAACAGCTATTACCGACTACATACATACCATACAAGAATATCAACATCAAATCAAAACAAGATTTACATTACTCCATCAAAATCTGCATTTTACATATTCCAAACACATTTTTTTGAACAATTTCAAGGTTTCACAATTTTTCATTTGGTTCGGTAGTTTATTGTACAATATCAAACCACCAATTTAATAAATTGCGAACCTCTCAAAGATTCGGAAAAGTAGCGAACGATTCATCTGAAAGTGAAGGAAATTGAGCTAGGTACTGTCTAGAATTTATTGAAAGTTCTCTAAGTTTGATCGGGGTTCCCTTAGATTATAATGTATTAGAGTCTCGTGGCCAGTCTGACTTTGATTTTGAATTACTTGAATCTATATCCCATACCTTTATTGAGTATTAAGCGAAATGACTACGACAGACTGAATGTCCGAAATTAATTCGTCATGTACATCTGCCTTCGTTAAATTGGAGCAAACGGATGTAGGAATTTATCCAATAAGACTTCCGAGAGTGACTTGAATAAATTGAATATGAAATCGAAGTCATAATAATTTCCTGCGTTCTCAAGTTCTAGCAGTGGAAATTCAGTTTGAACTTCTTCCTTTTGTCGATAGTTCTTGAAAAAATATAATGAGAGATTACAATAAACAGGTTGATACATGATCATAATTTGTTAGATGTACTTGTTATCTCTGGTAATGTATGGAAACTTTTGTGAAAAATATTAAAGATATTGATATTGACACATTTGAACAACATAATGTATTTGACAATCGAAAATAATAAAATCACTCTCCGAGTGACCTAGCAGTATGACTTCCTTAAAAAAAATTTACATTTACACACTATGACAAGAGTAACAGGTATGAAACAAATCACTTTAAAGCAATCATAAACTCAGTATTTGATGTGCGACGTCAAGAAGAAAACAGGAAGAAAATTGACGGTACCTTTTTCTTCGACTAAATGAGGAGTTTTAATATACCAGAAATATACTGTTTCTGTAAAAACTTTCAATTTTTCTCTTATACTAAGAGAAAAACTAAAAATTTTTCCTAGCTTCTACGAAACGAGGTAATTCCTTTATTATTCGCTAAGAGCCACAAGACGAGATATTTAATTTCGGTAAAGATCATACCGTTTTGTTAATGAAATAATATATTGAACAATTGATCTGTACCTTGATATACTTCGTTTGCTCAAATTCATCAGGGTGTTGGTTCCGAATGAATCAATCTGGGAAGATAGCTTACCTGAAAGCAAATAAGATAGTTAATGAATATTCTTCAAAGGAACTATGATCAAGCATAAATATCTATAGACGTTTGATTAACAAATTCATTTTTTTGTTCACTTTTTTTTTTCAATTAATCAATTTGATAGCAATAATATGCAAATTACCTGCTTTGTATTGCTGACAATATATCTATGAAAAACATATATGCGATTTCAGTAAATATTTATATATATATATATATATATATATATATATATATATATATATATATATATAAATATATATATATATATATCTTATATATAAAATTCTCGTGTCACAGTTTTAGTTCCCATACTCCTCCGAAACATCTTGACCGATTCTCATGAAATTTTGTGAGCATTATGAGTAGGTCTGAGAATCGGCCAAAATCTATTTTTCATCCCCCTGAATGTTAAGGGTAGTCCACCCCTAAATTTTTTATTTATTTTTTTAGACAAAATTTTTTGTTTTTATTTTTTCATGATACAGCATACAAAAATACATACAATCCTGAATTTTCACCCTTCTACGATCAACCCTTATTTTTTATTTGTTAAACTCCTTCGAAATGACTCGACCGATTCTCATGAAATTTTGTGTGCATATCATGCATATCAGCTAGGTCTGAGAATCCGATAAAATCTATTTTTCATCCCCCTAAATGTTAAGGGTAGTCCACCCCTTAATTTTTTTCTTTATTTTTCTGACAACATTTTCTGTTCTATTTTTTTATGATACAGCATTCAAAAATATATACAACCCTAAATTTTCACCCCTCTACGATCAACCCCTATTTAGACAGATAAAAATAATTTATATGGCAGAACAACGTTTGCCGGGTCAGATAGATATGTAGATAGATAGATAGATAGATAGAAAGATAGATAACTATCTAGATAGATAAATAGAGATACATTAGCAGATAGATGAATATATAGAAAGACAGATAGATAAAAATAATTTTTATGGCAGAACAACGTTTGCCGGGTTAGATAGATATGTAGATAGATAGATAGAAAGACGGATAACTATCTAGTTCTAGATAGATAGATAGTTAGATAGGTAGATATACATCGGCAGATAGATGAATAGATAGAAAGATAGATAGATAAAAATAATTTATATGGCAGAACAACGTTTGCCGGGTCAGCTAGTGTATATATATATATATATATTTATATATATATATATATATATATATATATATATATATTATATATATATATATATACAGTGCTTTCATGATGAAAGGAACAAATTCATTAAAAATTAGGTTTCTATTTCATGTTAAAATCCTCGGACAGGTCGATTAGTATTTTTATTTGGGCATTTTTCGCAATAAAAATTTTGTATACAGGGTGTCTCATTCAAGAGCTATGGCTTTGTCATTAGTTTTTTTAAAGGTAATACCCTGTATATTATTTCACTTTACAATTCTACGATAAATTCTTATCACTTTTTGTGAACATACCATATGCCTCAACTCGATGGATTGCCAGAAACGGAGATAGTGGGTAATGAGAGGTACGATATGAAAACACACAAATGTAATTACTAATTTAATTTTTACATATGTTCAATCTGTTGTTCGTTTACAGGATCTTGTGGGTTAGGAAACAAAACAGCTAAAGCCGGAATGAGTTCGAACTGGAGAAAGTTCAAGTAGTCCTCTCCGTTTAGTGTTCCTTCAAAAAAATAGGGACCAACTATACGATTTCGAACAATCGCTGCCCATGTATTAATTTTTTGAGGCCGCTGTGTGTGGCATTCTTGCATCCAATGAGGATTCTCGGCCGCCCAATACCTACAGTTTTGTCTGTTGACGTGGCCATTTAAAGTAAAGGTGGCTTCATCAGAAAAAATTATGTTTGTAATGAAATTTAGATGTTGATTATGAATTTAAAGAATCTGCTCACAAAACTGTACTCTGCGGTCAAAATCGTCTTCTAATAATTCATGTACCAGCTTAATTTTATAGGGATGATACTTATTTACCTTAAGTATTTTATGCACGGACCCTACTGATAAATTGAAATTATTGGAAATTGTAGTAATGGATGTATGAGGGTTATCTTGGGTTTCTAGTAGAACGTTCAGCACTGTTTCTTCAGATACTCTCGGTGGTCTTCCTTTAGGTAAATCTCTAACGTGGCCGTATCTCCTGAATTTTGATTCAATTTTGCTGACTGTCGATCTAGTAATTGGCGGACGATCAGGATGATTTTCATTGAATAGATTGCAGACTTCTTCTAGGGTGAACGCACCCTATCTCCAAAACCAATCATCATAAGTACTTCAATACGTTCTCTCTCAAGTAATTGCATTTTCTTAAACAATGTAGTAGTGTAGTGCCTGGAGCGTTAAAAACGTGAAAACTGCGGACTATACAGCACCAGTGAATGAATTCAGATGGTACATGTGAAATTTCATTCTTCAGATTTAATGACAATGTTTACCAAAATTTTTTTTTGTACTTTTAATCCACATTTTAAATCTCCAGGTGCTCCACTATCTCCGTTATAATCTGGGAATCCATCAAGTTGAGGCATATGGTATGTTCACAAAAAGTGATAAGAATTTATCGTAGAATTGTGAAGTGAAATAATATACAGGGTATTACCTTAAAAAAACTAATGACAAAGCCATAGCTCTTGAATGAGACACCCTGTATACAAAAATTTTTATCGCGAAAATTGCCCCAAATAAAAAATACTAATCGACCTGTCCGAGGATTTTAACATGAAATAGAACCTAATTTTTTAATGAATTTGTTCCTTTCATCATGAAAGCACTGTATATATATATATATATATATATATATATATATATATATATATATATATATATATATATATATATATATATATATTTGACACGTAATAGGTAAGGACTTGCACAATACAATAATTTCATCACTTTGTCCCAATCTAATGACCAGGATCATAATGTTAAAAAAAATTAGATTATTTTAGGTCTATTGTCATACATATGATAGACAAAAAATCGAGTCTCATGATTTCTATTAGGTATTTTTGGTTCCATTTTGAGACAACAAATAAGAAAATGAATTATAGTTTGAACAAACGCCTTAAGAGCAAATCTTAATATCAAATGTAATAAATATTTCATTAGTAGCTATGTATGAAAGTAGAGTTATTATGAGAAAATAGTAAAAAGGACTCCACGTTTCTTTGAAATAAAATAAATTATATTTTACTTTTCAGTTCGGTTTGCTATTATAAATTTAAACATAAAATTTATTATGCTTTCAAAACAAGATAAATTTTATGATTAAATTTCGAAGGTGTTCGATTATAACAGAAACAGTTTTCGTTACGAATCTGATTTCTACTTATTCAACAGCAGAATTTGAAGAGAGATTCAACACTAATCTGAAGTATAGATCAAACTACCAACTTCAAACTAACGTTGTGTCTTTTCGATTTTGATGCAAATTTATGTTAAATAGTTTTGTTACTTTTAAAATGTGTATTGTGAAGAATGAAATTCAGAAATCTTTAGAGTTACAGCCAATATCAAAACAGCCAGTAAAGATAAAATTTACCTCTGAATTTTCATATAAATTGGAGCTGGCCGGAAATATGAAAATTATTGAATTGTTAGCAGGTGTATCGCAGGAAAAATAAATGATGTAATTTGACATTCTTAATATGAGTATGTCCCAAATATTCACTCATTTTTCATGGAGGGTGTAAAAAAAAGAGATATAATCTTCAGAAAGCTTTTTACATAGAATGTTCATGTTGATTTTAGTTGATTCATATTTTCATGCTCATATAGTGATTCTATTTCGTAAATAATAAGCACGTTTGAATGTTGAATTGTCTCTTTCTATAGACGAAAATTCTGTTATTGAACTTGGTCTACATTTTCAATAGTTATGATTATTTCAGTTGAATGCTCCTTGTCCATCATTCATCAAAACAATTTTTATTACACCGGTTAAATGATTACCCCTCCATCTATGTAGAAGTTTCTCTTCTCACATTGAAAGGAATGCCGAAATACACTACTATTTACTATATGTCGTCAATAGTGAACTTCATTCCATAGAACTTTACTTTCTATTATTTGAACTACAAAGTTTGAATTTTTCTTCAAAAAAAAAGCACAGACAAATGTGGAAATTACAAAGACGTAGCATTCTCCATCACTCAGAATGAATGAGAATTGAATAACTTTTCAATTTCATGAAAAAAAAATATAATGGCATCAGAATTGAATTAGCTTTTTAATTTCATGAAAAATAAAAATATATAAAATATTTCAACGTCGTTCTAAAGTAAACCTAGACCATATTCTATCCTCGTTAAAACCGTTTTTATAAAATAATAAAATAAATATGGAGGAAGAGGAGGAATATAAAGATATTCCCCAGGGGATATGCTATATGGATACATTAGTGATATACTTTCAATGAGTGAATATCATTCCTGCAAAAGACGAACAATGAGAATAGTTTTCTAGCTTCAGCCTTTTCAAATCTACTTAGGTATTGATTTCAAAGTATACACAAACTTACGACTTTTAAGTAAGTACTTTATAGACCATCAGAATACCAAATGAGTTTTTGAATTTCCTTTTCAAATAATGAAAGTAGCATGAATAATATCTTCTTAAGATGAATAAAAGAACTCTCTAGTTATGGATACTTTCAATTCGTTAGTTTTCAGAGATATACCTAGCTTTTCTTTCGCAAGCTCTACGTCTCAAATCAAATGAACCAATGATATAGCTGCTGCCCAGTAAAAAACTGTATAAACCATTTCTGGAAAAAGAAATACACTACTGAATTATATTTCATTATCAACCAAATTAATTTAGACTACTATCTGAAAAAATTCTTATTACTGATTTTATTTATAATTTTTACTTAAAATCTGATTTCAATCTAGTAATATTCTACCATAAAGTGATTGGCATGGCTAAAAGAAGATTCCTATATTTCAGAAAATCTTGCGTATTCAGATATTATAGAAAATTTCGTTCAAAATATGATGTTAATTTTATCGCAACCACCATTTGAATTTATAAGCACGTTGGTGTGTCAATAAATTCATAAACTAACAAATATTCTCTCGAAAAAAATACTAGTTATAAAAAATGTAAAATCAAGAGTTTATGTTTTGAACTATAAATCAACTAAAATGAATCACTTGACATGTTTCCAGTGAAATATATTCTCTCGAAAAAATTACTTGTTATAAAAAATGTAATATCAAGAGTTTATGTTTTGAACTATAAATCAACTAAAATGAATCTCTTGGCATGTTTCCAGTGAAATTGCTATATTTACTCGATATATATATATATATATATATATATATATATATATATATATATATATATATATATATATATATATATATAGATGGGTAGTCTTGACTGGCTAGTTGAGGAAAAAATGTATTTGAATATTTTGAGGTTGCAGTCAGAATAATTGTTGGGCTAGGTTAAAGAATACTCTTTGTCATATGGTCGAGCTTTCGGAAATGTTTATTTCCTTTATCAAGACATCTATAATAAAAGAACAGATTTAGATTTACAACAGCATTCACAAAAAGTTAAAGATTACTTACTAACGTTGAGGTTATATAAATTTTGAAAAAAACACGTATAAAACGAAGAACAGAACGAGCTGATGGGTACAACTTCGTCACATAAGTAAAACTCCATTACAAGAATAAAAATCTAATTTTCAATAATCCGTACTTTCCCATCTTGCTATCTACAGGAAACCAGACTAACAAAATGGTCGACGTCAACTCTGAGAACGCGGAAACTAAACCACAGAACAAATAGGTGATCTTCTTACAATAATTGACAATAGTCGATATATCAACATAAAACGGGACACGGTCCAAATAAAATTTAAAGAAAACTAAAATTATTTAACCGAAAGAGTATGGTGTGAAAATTTTGAAAAGAGTTTTTTTATAATAATTTTTTACAACTAAATAATAACTGCAACACACTTTTTTAATAGTTCAATGAACTAATGTTACTGTTTTTTAAATGGCTAACAAATGGGCTAAATTTTGCTCTAATTTTAAAAAATTAGTCACAAGTTCAATTCTACAATTTTACTTGTAGTCTAGACAAAATCTGCTTTCTAGGACTACAGTAATATAAAATGAAAAGCAATGAAAAAACCAAACATTCCACTGCATACTCCGGCTACTATGCAACTAAGGTGAAACAGACGAATTCATGTTGGAGAAATACTAAAACCACCAATGTGGAGTGTACATTCTTGATAAATTTCAAAACAAACAATCAACCGAGATGACAAAAAACAACCGATGGTGCGTTCGGGAAACAAAAAAATTATCGACCCTACAAATCAAAAGTATCTTACAAATTTTGAAAAAATATTGAAAAAATATAACTTGCAACACGATGAACCTATGGTCTGGAAAAGCAATTCTGTTCCAACTTAATAATGTAATTATACATGATACTAAGGTTATTAAGATCAGTTCTCTTATTAATGCTATTTTTGTCATTATTAATATAGAACATTTCCTTGAAAACTCTCTTGTGATAGTAGAGTTTTCAAGGAAATGTTCTATATTAATAATGACAAAAATAGCATTAATAAGAGAACTGATCTTAATAACCTTAGTATCATGTATAATTACATTATTAAGTTGGAACAGAATTGCTTTTCCAGACCATAGGTTCATCGTGTTGCAAGTTATATTTTTTCAATATTTTTTCAAAATTTGTAAGATACTTTTGATTTGTAGGGTCGATAATTTTTTTGTTTCCCGAACGCACCATCGGTTGTTTTTTGTCATCTCGGTTGATTGTTTGTTTTGAAATTTATCAAGAATGTACACTCCACATTGGTGGTTTGAGTATTTCTCCAACATGAATTCGTCTGTTTCACCTTAGTTGCATAGTAGCCGGAGTATGCAGTGGAATGTTTGTTTTTTCATTGCTTTTCATTTTATATTACTGTAGTCCTAGAAAGCAGATTTTGTCTAGACTACAAGTAAAATTGTAGAATTGAACTTGTGACTAATTTTTTAAAATTAGAGCAAAATTTAGCCCATTTGTTAGCCATTTAAAAAACAGTAACATTAGTTCATTGAACTATTAAAAAAGTGTGTTGCAGTTATTATTTAGTTGTAAAAAATTATTATAGAAAAACTCTTTTCAAAATTTTCACACCATACTCTTTCGGTTAAATAATTTTAGTTTTCTTTAAATTTTATTTGGACCGTGTCCCGTTTTATGTTGATATATCGACTATTGTCAATTATTGTAAGAAGATCACCTATTTGTTCTGTGGTTTAGTTTCCGCGTTCTCAGAGTTGACGTCGACCATTTTGTTAGTCTGGTTTCCTGTAGATAGCAAGATGGGAAAGTACGGATTATTGAAAATTAGATTTTTATTCTTGTAATGGAGTTTTACTTATGTGACGAAGTTGTACCCATCAGCTCGTTCTGTTCTTCGTTTTATACGTGTTTTTTTCAAAATTTATATAACCTCAACGTTAGTAAGTAATCTTTAACTTTTTGTGAATGCTGTCGTAAATCTAAATCTGTTCTTTTATTATAGATGTCTTGATAAAGGAAATAAACATTTCCGAAAGCTCGACCATATGACAAAGAGTATTCTTTAACCTAGCCCAACAATTATTCTGACTGCAACCTCAAAATATTCAAATACATATATATATATATATATATATATATATATATATATATATATATATATATATATATATATATATATATATATATATATGTCTCCAGCTATCAACCTATTATCAAACGATTTCTAACTCTTCTAAAAATGCAACATACAATTATTCTTTTTGTGGGTAGGGATATCCCAAGGTCTATGTGGTCATTAGTGATTAATAAGTTCCAACACAATCTCTAAAGCCATACTCTTCTCCTCTATCAGTAAATATAGTATCTCCGAATTCTCTAAATTCATAAATAATTTATTGCATCATAACTCACCCCATGAATAATCTATAATCGAAAAAATGAGAATGAATAATTGAGAAATGTTACATATCTAAATTTTACCTGAATAATCAATGTAATTAATGCAAGTTCTACTTCGGATAATATTTAATATACTTTTCGAAAATATGTTATGTATATAATCACATAAAGTTCATATAAATCCGAAGAAATCAGAAAGTGTATTATATGTAATATAAAAAGTTAATAGTTTTTCAGAATGTTACAGGACATGGTTTGATTAAACTTTTATAAATTATAGAGATCTTGAACTAGTTTCTGTTATCAGGTTGATGAATGAGTATATCAGTACTTATTGCCTGGAAAACATCATTCCAGAAAGTTATCGAAAATAGGTCAGGCCACCAGGCAAAATACCTTGAATACATGGAAGAGCGGTTTCCTTTGGGAAAACGGAACGGATTATAGGATAAGGATGGCGAGCACGAGTAATTCGATATTTATCTATAGGAAAATGATATGGAACGAAATCCGTCCACGTACCTAATTCTCCAATTTATTACTTCCATTATACTATGAATTTGTTTATCCAAGTTATATCGAATATCGGGGATAAAATTCATAGGAATGTTAAACAGTTGACATGTTCAGTTTACACAGATCAGGATTGAGACTATTTGTATCGAGATCAAAAAAATTGAAATATCTGCATGTGCACGTACGAAAAAACGCATGAGCATCACAACTCTGTCAATAATTTCGTATTTTCCACCAGTTTTAATTCTTTTTTAGAAACAAATCAATCAAATTTTGAATAATTTAATACTATTTGGGGGAACTGCGGAGGTGGGTGAGACCTTATAATCTACGAACAAATACGAAATCTCTATATTAAATTGACGATAGTTATGGAAAATAGTTTACACCCTCAAAGGATACCTTCCACAAATCAAATCAATCCACGTACCAAGTTTTAACCCTTTAATTCAATGTGTAAAATGTGCAGAAGTACGCGAAACCTCGAAAACTACAGAAAAGAAATCTCTACATAAAAATATCATTGATTAGCGAAAAGAGTTTATAAGACCAAAAGGTATTTTACTAACAGTAAGTTAATCGAAGTGCAACAATACTCCAGAAAACATTTGTTTTTATATATCCAAATACCCTATTGAGAGGTCATGCATCTGCCCGTCTCTCTCTTCCTCAGCCTTTGGAGATGCCAAAATTTTGACTGAATTCACCCAGATACAAAATTTCAGCCCATTTGATCCAATGGGGAACGATCAAAATGCCAGAATGTATTTAAAAAAAAGGATATAATACGTAACAGATATTTTCAAAACATCAAAAATCGAGGTTCAGGAGGCATGAAACTGATTCAAAAATCACTACATTGTTGACTTTCGATACAGTGCAGTAGTCTATTAGGTACCTTAGGGCAAAATGCGACTGAAAAAACAATAACGTATTGATGAATTTTCAGTGTCGTGTTGATCTATAATTGAAGGAATTTTATATTTTTTTTATTCAATGAATTTTCACAAAATAGGAGTGGACTATTTTCTCAATTGATTCATAAATGAACTTAACTCATGAAGATTTTGAATAAATAAAATAGAATAGAATATGTATATTAAATTCATAGATTATTCGAACAAATAGTAAATACTAATATATACAAAATAAAAATGAAATAAGTCACAGAAAATTTATTTGGAACAATAAACCCTGAACTCCTCGACCGAGTAAAGTTCACATTGCATAATTCACCTGTGAATGCTTTTCTTAAAAGTTCCATGATTAGAAATAACCTGTAGATATTTCGGTAACACATTAAACAATTTGAGTGTCATGTACTCTGTACTCTGTGTACTCTGTGCGTAGAGTGGTAGAATGAATAGAAAAAAAGTACATTTTGCCTTGTATTATCAATATTTTCAAATTTTGCAGAATAATTTTGATTTTTATGGAAAAATGTAAGTATTATATATATATATATATATATATATATATATATATATATATATATATATATATATATATATATATATATATATATATATCCATAAAAAGTCAGTTAGATAGAAACTTCCTTCGCCGCTCCTGATGCGCCTGGACAAACATGTCTATTTTCCGGGAGTGGTACAGAAAACCCCCTCCTAGAACATCCGCGGGAGGGTATTAACCGTCGCGGAGAGGTTTTTAGTGGGTAGTACAAAATTAGCCATAAGATCTGCCTTGTGAGCCCCACACTCCCCCCAGCCCAGAACACATCCCGCTGGGGCAGTGCGTAAATGCATTTTCCTCTCTCCGAAAAAAAAAAGACCACGACAAGGTTGTCTATAGACGAGACGCAGCATAAATATTAGTCTAAATTCGTGATAACAGGAGAAGAATCGAGATAATAGTGAATTATTTGTAGAAGCTCAAATTGAGTAAAATAGTAGAGTTTGAAAAATTCAAATATTTCTACGACATTAGCTACTTCTAGCATACTGATTGCAAAAAGTGCTCAATCTTGAACACAAATAGTCCTTTAAAATGTTATAACGTAGTCAACTTGTTGCACGATTATTGCTAGTTGTTTAATAGATGGCGATATGAGTGAAAATTGCTTAAAATATGGTTATGATACAATATGTCGTGAGACAACTCATCTCACAAATATATGATACTCGTTTGATGTATATATTCTGATATTCATAGACCTGAAAGTAGATGAACCTGGGAAAACGAAAATTCGCTCACTTAGGTATAACTAATATTCTGTAATAAATATGAATTGAATTGTTATAACATCTTGCAATTTCCCATTTTTTCATTTTCTATCGTTCTGAAAATTTTAATATATCATCATGTAAAAAACTTGAAGAATCCTTTTTCAGGATTAGGACAATTTTGATGTATGTTTTCCGATGACGAAATTCCTTTGACATTCAATTTCCTTTGCATCCAATGCAGAATTAATAACCTGGCACCTTTGAGCATTTCATCTTCTTAGTTCAAGAGCTGAAAGAATTCCTTTCACAAAGAATCTTAGGCTAAATGTTTGTAAGGTGAAACCAGAAATGAGAGTAGATATCACAGATTTAATGTGAAGGTCCATTTCAAAGAACAAAATAAAAATTCTGGGAAAGAAGAATCAAATGGAGAGACGATTTAAGGATACATAATTTTTATAGAATCAATTCAAACGTTAAATCAAAATGCCACAAATTGGCCATATATCAAATTTGAAAAAAAAAATAAATTTCAAAAGTTATTTAAGCAATATTAATCAAAGATTATTATATAGAAAAACGTATCTATTATGATTCTAATGAAACATTTTCATTTCAATGACAACTTGATCAATCGATTGAGAAGCATTGAATCTTCAAGATTTTCTTGTTTTCAAATAAGAGCGGAACAAAAAATTCAATGTTTCAACTTAAATTAGTCTTAAAAATTGAAAATAAAATTTTTTTAATTAAATATGTATTATATATAATATATATTTATATGTACAAATACATATATATATATATATATATATATATATATATATATATATATATATATATATATAAATATATATATATATATATATATATATATATATATATATATATATATATATATATATATATATATATATATATATATATAATATATATATATATATATATATATATATATATATATATATATATATATATATATATATATATATATATATATATATATATATATATATATATATATATATATATATATATATATATATATATATATATATATACATACATAATGGAAATTATATTCGTAAACTTCTGCTCTAATTGAGATCGACACATTGAAATGAAACGTCATTCAACATTGTATCTCGCTATTCAGCATACGAACAATTTAATATGGAAACGCATCCATTCCAGAATGTTAACCTCGTAAAAACATGCTTGTACTGAACAAATAATGAAATCTAACATGCTCACTGACTGAAATTTATTTTTTGACTCTTGCGTAGCTCATTGCCAATGCCTTACAGGCTAGCCCGAAATGAATGGAAATTCAACGCCTTCACACTAAATAACTATAACTTGCGTGGTTATTTGCTGAAGAAGTTGTTTGTTCTGAGTGATACTAGTTCTTTATACTTATTTGTTTGACTGTATTTGATTTACGTGCTTTTATAATACACACCAATAAAATATGTTCATCACTTTTATAATGATATACTCAGTTGTAATATCACAAGAGCATCAAAAATAATCGATTATACTTCCCAGTTACGAGATGTATTTTACGAAATATCCACGAGAGCGCAGCTCGAGTGATGTTTTAAGAAAATACGTCGAGTGACGAGGTCAGTATAATCGATTATTTTCGATTGCTCGAGTGGTATTCGTTACGATTATATAACGAATAAAAATTATTAATTTTTTTTGACAAACGTCAAAACATCGTCAATATGAAAAAATTCACACAACTCGAAGGACCTACAGTTTAAACGCCGGTTCTAAACGGCCAATGGGCTTGTAAACGATGTACATTACCCAAAAATTTAATCATATATATAGAACCACTAAATTCCGGACATACAAAACACCCAAGAGCAAGGTGGGACTCGAACCCACAATTCTCGGTTTACAAACGGT
>JARQZK010005106.1:457500-482500 GCA_030704885.1 Cynegetis impunctata | reverse complement strand
GGCGGAATGTTTCGCTGAATATTTGGATACGTGAAGAAACACTTCTGTTTTACTATATAATTGCTACGAAACAAATTCACAGTCCTTTGAAAGAATTTAAACTTTTCAGGCGCTTTTCGTTCAGATAAATATTAATCCAGCAAAATTAATCCAGATCAAAAAATTTAAAATGCGTTTTGCGCACTGAAAATCATCGCGCATTAAGTATACCTATCTATGTATTCAGTTTTCTCAGTACCGATATCGATTTTGAGTATAGAATTCGTTATTATTTTTGGATTTTCCCCTCACCACATTGAAATCTAAACGACATATACAATTACTGTGACAGTTTCAGAGGAGCTTAAAACATTATATGATACTTCATCAAAACTAAAGAAAAAAAATTATATTCATGAAACACATACTTGTTGACCATGGTCAATTTCATACACTACATAAAGTGAACAAGGAAAATTCTTTAATAATTTAAAAATTATCAAACTACCTTGGAAAATTCCTTTAATATTGATGAATCTATTCGTTGGAAACCGGTTGAGAATGTGAAAAACATAAGAATAAGGGTGACTTGATTTTCAAATAACAATATTCCTATTAAACGTGTACAACAAAAAAATGATAGTGAATTGAATTCATATGCCATTAGGAAGCTCCCAAGGGCCACACGGAACAGATAAGTGATCTTAGTAGTGATCTCAAAAATGAAGAAATTCTTCATTAAGATGTTCACAATAAAATTAAGAAATAATGAAGCTTTCCAATTCTGATGATGAGTGACCATGAAGCATGCAGCATTTTATAAGTTAATTCCTTTTCTTTCATAGAATAAACGCACTTTTATAGAATACCCAAAGAGGAAATGGGAAAAAACAATAAACTCATCTGCTCCCTCCATTTTGTAATTGCGAACAAAGATTTCCGAATATTGAATGGAGAATATTTCGAAAATTTTATTCGCCAAGCTTGGAGTAATGCTGCTAGACGGAAAGTGTTATAACCAAAGAGTGAAATAATGAAAGGGCCCCAGCTCAACCCCCAATTCTCGCCAGTTGAATGGATTCATATATTTTGCGCACTATGGTAATTGTTTTTATGACACCAAATAAAAATCGCCGACCCGCTGTTTTATTGCGCGACAGAGTCAGCAGCTGACATAAATTCTTGGGACAACAGATAATCGCGCCAGCGCCGGTAAACAAACAGCCTGACGTAGGATTCCGGATATCGAACATCGAACCTGCGCTTATATATGAGACATGAGTAGTGTTTACTCCGGTATATAATAGAGAACTGGTAATATTCATGATATATTGCCTTTATGATACGTATGTAACAAAATTTGTCGATGCATACTGTGCACTTATCTTATTTAATTCTTCATAGTTAGAAACATATTATGATTATTTAATATTTCAATTGTGTAATTAATTCAATGATACACAAAGAGGCTCTTGCACCGTTTTATTATAGAACGTCGTTTAACTAAAGTTGGTTTAATTTTTAATCTGCGTTTATTTTTCTGGTCGTTGCACCAAGAAATTATAACCGACCCCTTGCTAAACTGCGTTTTTCTACTATTTTGGAGGAAACAGCGATGTACATGAAGTAAAAAGAAGAAACAGAATTAATTTTTTTGGTTTTCTAACCTAGTTTTAATGGTAAAGAAGTTGTTTTTTTTTGTGATTTGTATTAAATATGCATAAAATGGAAGATAATAATAAAAGGAAAAGGGGAAAACTCTGATATTTTCCAGATAGAGCGGTAAACTGTGGATGTATGAACTCCAACAAATTGAGCAATACTGTGCAAATGTCCTTCATGGGTATACAATTTTAATGATAATAGTAGCTGATCCATGATGTGGGACAAGCTGCCATTCCTACAAAGGTAGATAGTTTTAATGGGCACTCTACCTGTGATATCATATAAATTTTTTTTGTGTGTATATTTAATTATGGAGAGTAAATTTGCATTTATGAGTTGAATGAGTGCATTGTTCTTCAAGTTCTGCTGGCCATATTTTTTACCACCTAGAGAGAATAACTGGCAAAATACCTATAAGATGATTATTGTTGGTTGAACAAAAAAATCTATAACAATAATACAATATAATCGGATACCATCACTTTTGCATAGCTTGACGATTGCCAAGCAAACATTTTTGAAATTAATATGTGTCTGTACTGGCTACCATATTCTAGGAATTCCAGAATGTCCAAGTTGTCGTTGTAGATATCAAACTTTTCATAAAACATTTTAAACAAAAATTCGAGTTTCCGCCAGCAAAAATTAAATTTACAAGGAAAAAATAAACTGTTTCTTCTACAAATAACCTAAAAATTTACTTAAACTTCAAATTAAATGCCGAAAATTGGGCGTTTAATTTATGCGGGGTTTAGGGAGTCTCAAACGCCGTTTATATTTTGGTGCAAGCGAAAATGTCAAATTAAACTCGGTTTACCATTAAACTTAGTTTAATAATATACGGTGCAAGAGCCTAAAAAGAGTGTAAGTATTTCTCATTTGAACGATCACTCTATTTCGAAATTATATATATATATATATATATATATATATATATATATATATATATATATATATATATATATATATATATATATATATATATATATATATATATATATATATATATATATATATATATATATATATATATATATATATATATATATATATATTTGCATACACAGAAGAAGTAACTCATCGGTCTGATCCACAGACGGAAGCAGTAGTAAACACACGTGTTTCGGACTTTTTGGCACTCCTAGCGAGGTGATAAGAAGAAAAAACAAAGATAATCCCTTTGGTGGATAATCACATATTTGAGGCTTCCGCTCGAACACTTTGGTTTGGGATATTTGGTTGCACTTCACCACGGTGACATGACTTCAACGGGATCACGAACTGAAGATATAGATTCGATAAAACAAATTTATTGGGAGCTAATATTCAACAACAAAAAATTCATCGGTGTTCGATACACAGGCATAATTCGCCGTGGTGAATTACAAGAAATTTCCCAAAACCTGTGTTCTAGCGAAGCAAAGAACTGTGCGATCATATAATGTACAAGAGATTTTGTTTATTTGTTATTTCTCACCTCCGAGTTTTTTCATAAAAAAATTGACTTCATGTCTATGTCAGCAGTGAAATTTTTTTGTATAATTTTGCACAAATTATTCTATCCCCTTTCCTAACTCAAACTCCTGAATTTCTTTATAGTTCTTACAGAGCATCGAATTATCAAAACTATCATTTATCTTATTTTCTGAAGTTTGCATTGCAGAAATAAAAAGTTCATATTTTATGAGTAAGAATTTATAAAACTTATTCACTTCCTTTAAAAGTTTCTAGAGAAATTTCAACGTTGGGTAAACTCCACGGGATAGCCGGAACCTTTGTCTCATGAATATATTCGATCCTATGTTATGAGGTTATAGTCATGAATTTCAGAAGTATTAACATAATCCTTCATAAATTGTGCGATTATTGAATAATGATTCAACTATTTCTCAGCCCGAAAATATGAATTTTTTCTAGTAACGAAATAGAATAGTGGTGGAATATGAAAATAAGCAGGTAGAGAAAGTGTGGCATGAAAAGGACACGTATTGAAAGGGAAAGTCAAATAACCAGTAAAAGAAGAAACGTCCCTAGTAGAAAAAATGTTTGTTCTGTGGCAACCTCATCATCCGCACCTAACGTCACACTCCTGTAATTTTAGAGATGGCGACGGTATGCAAGTGTTCGTGCACAAATGTAATTTTTTGTTGTTCGGTAGAAATGCTTTTTGAATTACTGTAAATTGATAAGTATTCTTTTTAGTGTTTGCGATCGATTAGTCATAGAGAGATGCAAGAACAAAAGTTCAGTAAACTTTTATTTATTGGTAGTCGGTTTTATGGTTATATTTTGAGTGATTTTTATGAAGGGGACACTATAACCGGCTATGAATAGGACGTCCCTTTATGTATTGAGATAGATATTTCTCTAAATGTTTTTTGAAAGTATCTTTATATTATTTTTTACTAGTTGTGTCAGTATTAATCATTGCATAATTATTATATAAATCGGGTTTATTCTAAGATAGCCTGGTAGTAGGTTTTATGGTTATATTTTGAGTGATTTTTATGAAGGGGACACTATAACCGGCTATGAATAGGACGTCCCTTTATGTATTGAGATAGATATTTCTCTAAATGTTTTTTGAAAGTATCTTTATATTATTTTTTACTAGTTGTGTCAGTATTAATCATTGCATAATTAGTATATAAATCGGATTTATTCTAAGATAGCCAGATAACCAAATTTTAAGATTATTGATTGTTTGTTACTTAAAACTTTGACATTTGAACATAACTGAATAGACCAGGGTCGATAATTTTTGAAACCAAAAAAAATAATAGTAGGTTGAAAACCAGTAGAAAAGGAGGAGAATATAATAAAAATAAAAGAAAAAATAATTTACGGGCGATCTGAGTTCGGGAAAGGGATGGGGGTGAGTTTTCAAGGGTAAAAAACGGTTCCTATCCTATGGAAAAAAGTCAAATGGCAAAGTTGTAGGTAATGAAAAGATCTACAACTTTTGTATTCACACTTTTTTCACATAACCTCACTATTTATGTGAAAAATTCAAAAAACCAAGTTTTTGGTTTTTTATTTTCATCTTCTACAGAAAAAAAAATTTTCAACGAAATTTGGTGAAAACTTACCTTTTTATGTCCCAAATACACTGAAATTTATTTGATTCGAAATATTTATTTTTTCACCTTATTTTGACTCAACATCGAAAAAGCACCCTTATTTTCAATCGAAAATTCTCCTGTCAAAATATCAGCTTTGTTCAAAAAGTTGGTGTGTTTTATGTTCTTTGAAATCTCTACTTTCCGATGGTGTATACATTACTATAGTAAATATTCTCAGAAAATGCAAAAAATCGAAAAAAATTCGAAATTTTAATTTGGCAGAAAAATGAAAAAGTGGAAGAGATCATGAATAAATATTTGCGCTATGTAGGAAAACATTATGCAGCAAGCAGCTATATTGTTATTGATGGGTACCTCGAAATTAAAAAATCATTTACTGTCGCAACAGTACCAGCAGTTAATTGAACTAAAAGAGGAGAACGTAGTCGTGGAAAAACCTCAGATAATATTCCAGAGTTCGATCATAAAAAAAAAATTATGTAAGCATCAGCATCTTCTTCTACTTGTTCACAGGAAAATCCTTGTGACTGTAATCTTTCCATTAACGTTTTTGTTATTTTGTCCCTGTTTTTCTCGTTAGATAAAAATTTTTCTTGCAAAATTGGTATTTTTGTATGGTTTTGATAATCGAGCTCTGGAATATTGTCTGAAGTTTTTCTACGACTACTTTCTCCTCTTTTAGATGGCTAAACTGCTGGTACTGTTGTGACAGTAATTGATTTTTTAATTTCGAGGTATCCATCACAAATACTATAGCTGCTTGCTGCGTAATGTTTTCCTACATAGCGCAAATATTTATTCATGATCTCTTCCACCGTTTAATCTTTTTGCCAAATTAAAATTTCGACTTGTTGCATTTTCTGAGAACATTTACTATAGTAATGTATACATCATCGAAAGGTAGAGAATTAAGCGAAAATAAAGAACACCCACTTTTTGAAAAAGGCTGATATTTTGACAGGAGAATTTTCGATTGAAGATTAGGGTGCTTTTTCGATGTTGAGTCAAAATAAGGTGAAAAAATAAATATTTCAAATCAAATAAATTACAGTGTACTCGACACATAAAAAGGGTAGTTGTCACCAAAATTCGTTAAAATTTTTTTTTCTGTGAAAGATAAAAATAAAAAACAAAAAACCTGGTTTTTTGAATTTTTAACATAAATTTTGAGGTTATGTGAAAAAAATCTGAATACAAAAGCTGTAGATATTTTTATTGCCTACAACTTTCCTATTTGACTTTTTTCCGTAGGACTTGTAGTTTTGCCGGAAATCGAGATATATCGTTTTTATCCTTAAAAACTCACCGCCTTCCCCTTCCCGACCTCAGATCGCCCGTAAGTTATTTTTTCTTTCATTTTTATAATATTCTCCTCCTTTTCCAATGAGTTTCGTCCTACTATTATTTTTTTTCACTTTTTATCATTTTTAAAGGATTCTACCCTGGTCTAGAACTACTATTAATATGTTATAAAGGGATTTTATATTGATATTACGTACTGTCCTTTTTTTTCAGTACAGTTTATTTATGAAAGGAACACAATGAATATTTTTGAAAATTGTGAAAATTTTTACTTAAGAATAAAGAAATATTAATTATATAGTTCTATTTCAAAAGAAGATTGATGTAGGTTTCTCATTCAGGTTGAACCTATTGAAATTGTTATATCGAGCATTCATTAGAGCCTCCACAACAAAAATGTGTCCTTCATGCCACCTCTCCCCTACTTTTTGAATAAGCCCAGATTATGGCATTACGACTATCAACATTAAGAGTAACTATTTGTTTATATTTGCAGCAAATAATCAGATTCAATCCAACGCTGGTAATTCATAGTCGAGTGTAGCAAGTCCAGGACTGCTTACTTGCACGTATAACATTTTTTTTTCAAGTGTTTGAATATAAACATTGAATTATTACAGTTCCCAGAATATCGTTTTTTTTTTCATTAATTTAATAGAACTTGATAAAAACCACAGTTTACATTTAGTTGCTATTTTAATAAAGAACCTTTGATAAGTAATAAGAATAAAATCGGCCAAGTGCGAGTCGGACTCGCACACGAAGGGTTCCGTGCCATTGACTATACCCCCCTTAAATATTTTTTTTATTCTAATTTCATTATTTATTATTAAAGTAAAAATACAACTGAGTATTTTGGGAATATTTCAAGAGCCTACCTGTTGCCATTTATTTGGTATCGAGCAAATATAGGTGAAAATTGGCGTTATATATATATATATATATATATATATATATATATATATATAATATAAATATTTATATTATTCTAATTTCATTATTGATTATTAAAGTAAAAATACAACTGAGTATTTTGTGAATATTTCAAGAGCCTACCTGTTGCCATTTATTTGGTATCGAGCAAATATAGGTAAAAATTGGCGTTATATATATATATATATATATATATATATATATATATATATATATATATATATATATATATATAATATATAATATAAATAATATTATCTTATTTCATTATTTATTATTAAAGTAAAAATACAACTGAGTATTTTGTGAATATTTCAAGAGCCTACCTGTTGCCATTTATTTGGTATCGAGCAAATATAGGTAAAAATTGGCGTTATATATATATATATATATATATATATATATATATATATATATATATATATATATATATATATATATATATATATATGTTACAGCCAAAGTAATAAATCCGGATATCATATATATTATCTAGCCATTATTTATAATGTCTACTCAATTTAGATAAAGTGATAATTGACACAGAATTAATCACATTAACTAGCAATTTTATATAACATCATCGAAGACTTGGATAATGTAATAAAACAAGTAGGTAAAGGTGACGATTATAAAATTATATTTCAGTTTGCCTTAAGCATACTTAACTATATGTGTAGCAATATTATAGGTACTGTTATTTGAAAAGAAATAATTAT
This sequence comes from Cynegetis impunctata, assembly GCA_030704885.1. Lineage (NCBI taxonomy): Eukaryota > Metazoa > Arthropoda > Insecta > Coleoptera > Coccinellidae > Cynegetis > Cynegetis impunctata. The sequence continues at coordinate 474,819 of JARQZK010005106.1, read as the reverse complement.
AATGTTTTTAAGAATCAAAATAACATTATCATAGATAATGATTCTACATTAATTAACATTGTTATAAAGTTATTTAACTTTAATTTATAAAGTAAATTTAAGGCCCACTAGCTATAAGAGAAAATTGAAAAAAAACACAGAGATCAAAACAAGTATTTGGTATCACTCTTTAAAGACTACAATAATAAAATATTTAACACTAACTGACATGAATTAACTGGGTCATACATAATTATTATTTATTCTTACAAGTAAGGCTCTTATAACATTTTGAAGTTACACATGAGGTTTTACTTTTTACATTTACACCTATTAGAAACGCATTCTCCAGTACAGCTGCAATGATGCGACTCTTTTTTTGCACATTCTCTGATAGTACCTTTATATTGGGGAACGATATCAAATGTAATAAACGTTTCTTTGCAGACAGTGAACTGATTCCTTGTGTAAAGTTGATTTAGAATCTCATGCTTAGTACCTAACTTATACATACCTTCTGTCTCCTGAGAAATTATAACAGCCATAATGTTTCCATCATCGGCTTTGGTGCGGTCTACATCAGAAATTTTTATCACTACATTATAGCCTGTATTAGCAGCAGGATATTTTATCGAAGATAGAGCTAACATTTTATCTGCTTGCTTTTTCAGATATTGTGGAACTAATTTTCTGATATTTCCAATATCTTGTTTCTTTTTATCGAGAGCAATTACTATTTCTTGGTCACTTTGCGTTATCAGGTTTCACTGTCAGGTTATCCGGAATTTCATTTTGCGAATCAGTGTTTAAAATTGTAGTATGGCTTTTTATTTCTTCATCTTCATTAATCACAGCGTCGGTAATATTGGGTTCGGTATCCCTCTCCTCATTCACCTGGTTTTCGTCTTCATTCAATATAGGTTCTAGCTCTTCTTCTGTTGACAATTCAACTTGCGCATCTTTAGGAACACTATTTAATTCGACTTTAGCTTTACAGTCAAACATTGCTTCGTAAGGGCTACGATTTATCCCTGCGTGATACGCTCTCTTCTTCATAAATTGAATAAAGCGTAATCCTTCAGACCATTTCGTCGTGCTGTTAGATTCCAGCCAAGTACAAAGCATCTTCTCTACGTCTTGGTTAGCCTTTCAACAGGCTCTTGTGATTGAGAGTGTCGGGGTTTACCATGTACGATTTTTAATTCCGGCCACATAGCACAGACTTCTTTGACCACTTTGTTAGCAAATTCCCTACCATTATGGCTTTGCAAAATACTAGGCGCTCCGAATGTAGTAAAAATGTCTAGTAAATGATAAGCTACTTCATCTGCTCGCTTGCTTTTCTTTTTTTTTTGTTAGACAATCTTGACACACCATGATGAATTTATAATCACCATCACCTTGTGATTGCATGTCTATAAAATCAACTTGGCACCTTGAATTAAGCTCATTGCTGAAAATCGGTTTTACAATAAGACCTATTTTTGGCAAATTTTTTTTCTGACAAGATTCACACAGATTCAAATACACTGTGACGAGTTCAGCAGTTACATTTTTATATCTCAATTTTACCGCCGTGTGCAATACTAATATGACAGCCGTTCTTCGATTCTTTTACTTTTAAAAGTAAAGGCAAATATTGATCATTTGTAAAACACTGATTATTTTTTCCTTTACTAGCAATAAGTACAGTGATAGTTTCATCGAAACGTTTTTTCATTTCATCTGCCATCATCAGACACTGATAGGAATGGAGGGCGACGTCTCATTTCAAAACCCCTTCCAGCGGAAGGGGTAACAGGTCAATTAGACCGTATTTATTACTTTGGCTAACTTTGATTCGCTATTATGAATAATATCCGGATGAAGTGATCAATTTATCACATTGTCTAGTCAATTTCGCTATTATATATAATGACTAGTCATTATGTATAATAGCTATTTAATCACTATGACTGTAACATATATATATATATATATATATATATATATATATATATATATATATATATATATATATATATATATATTATATATATATATCTTATTTTATTTTTATTATTTATTATTAAAGTAAATATACAACTGAGTATGATGATATGCAGTATTTTGTGAATATTTCAAGAGCCTACCTGTTGCCATTTATTTGGTATCGAGCAAATATAGGTAAAAATTGGCGTTATATATATATATATATATATATATATATATATATATATATATATATATATATATATATATATATAATATAAATATTTATATTATTCTAATTTCATTATTTATCATTAAAGTAAAAATACAACTGAGTATTTTGTGAATATTTCAAGAGCCTACCTGTTGCCATTATTGATATCGAACAAAAAAGGTCAGAAGAATCGCGTTTTTTGTATGGGAGCCCCCCTTAAATATTTATTTTATTTTGTTTTTAGTATTTGTCATAGCGGTAACAGGAATACATAATTTGTGAAAATTGCAACTGTCTAGCTATCGCGGTTCTTGACATACACCTGGTGACAGACAGACGGACGGACAGACAGCGAAGTCTTAGTAATAGGGTCCCGTTTTTACCCTTTCGGTACGGAACCCTGAAGAGCTATATTACTTTCAACGATAAAAAATTTGCTGTGAATTTTTGTTGAAATAACAATTAATTATACATAATTTGTATGTGGTACTTCTAAGTAAATTGTTCTTGTATAAAAATGTCAGATGTTTAGTGCTATCATTTTCCTGCCTTCCCTGGGAACAAAATGTTTACTTTGTTGCATGGATAGAAAAGTGACATTTGATAATTTTGTGTAATATTATTATTTTGTATTTTATTGTCGAAAATAGTTATTTTTTTAAGGCAGCAAAGGAATAGATTGATTGCCGAAACTGCTAATTCGGAGCTTCGAGTAGTAAGTCTAGGAAATGAAGTGAAGGATGGAATAATTGAAAAATGTGATTAACTAAACACAATTATTATGGCAAAATTGCATGACAAACGGGACGTGACATTCATTACAACGAAATATAGTGCGTCTCTGACAGGAACGCAAGATAAATTTGGTGTGATTAAAATGAAATTACATGCTATCATAGCATTTAAGATATAAGTATGACAGGAGTCGATCGTAAATATATTGATCTTGACGCATCTGATAAAAATATTGAAATGGTAATAAAAAGCCTTCATACACACTCAGCGAACGATTTCAGTAAATGTTATTTATATAAAAAATATTTGGGTAATTAACTTAATTTCTTATATTTTTCTTTATAATATAATAAAGGATCTAGTACCAAAGAAATGCACGGCAGGAGTCCAATAACTTGCTGAAAATGTCCTCCTTACGTTGATACTGTCAAAAATAGATGGCAAAACTTAACGTTTTGCCATCTATCATCATTTTTTAAGTCTGGAGAATTCGCAGAAATATTAAAAATAATACAACATGACGAACAATTGTTGCAGAACTTGTCCTACGAATCCAGGATTATGTTTTGATTCGTTTTTGCTATAATTAACGGTCTGTAAGTGTGAAACATCTATTTAATAAAATTATATCATGTAATGAATACTTCATTATTATCAGTTATAATATCACAAGAGCATCGAAAATAACCGATTATACTTCCGAGCCACGAGACGTATTTTGCGAAACACCACGAGAGCGCAGCTCGAGTGGTGTTTTAAGAAAATACGTCCAGTGACGAGGTCAGTATAATCGATTATTTTTGATTGCTCGAGTGGTATTCGTTAGGATTATATAACGAATAAAAAATATTAATTTTTTTTGACAAACGTCAAAACACCGTCAATATGAAAACATTCACATTTTGACACGGTGCGAAACACCAAAACGATTATATCACGTCGTCAATGGTATATTCGCTTATCAATACGCGGTAGCTATGCAAAATTCACGGATTCTATTGGCTTATTCATACGTGAGTTATATAATCAGTTATAATATCACAAGAGCATCGAAAATAATCGATTATACTTCAGAGCCACAAGACGTATTTTGCGAAACACCACGAGAGCGCAGCTCGAGTGGTGTTTTAAGAAAATACGTCGAGTGACGAGGTCAGTATAATCGATTATTTTCGATTGCTCGAGTGGTATTCGTTACGATTATATAACGAATAAAGAATATTAATTTTTTTTGACAAACGTCAAAACACCGTCAATATGAAAACATTCACATTTTGACACGAGGCGAAACACCAAAACGATTATATCACGTCGTCAAGGGTATATACACTTATCAATACGCAGTAGTTATGCAAAATTCACGGATTCTATTGGCTTATTCATACATGAGTTATATAATCATTTCCGTCGACCTCTAAATAAAAGCTTACTTTAACGTGCACGAAATTGATCATTAATGACCCATTTTAATGTGCAATTTCTCCTATTTTAATGTATGATTGTCATGGGCAACCAAACACAGAAGTATTCAGCACGGAATAGTTGAATTATTCTGTGTCTGTACTGTTATTCCACAGAGAAAAGGAATTCATAATTCAAATCGAAAAATTTAACTCTATACAAAAGAAAGTAGAAACTGCAGAAAAAATTTTATGCAATAATCGTTCGAAAGTAAATAACACTTCAGCTTCCACCAGTTCCACATATTCCTTATCGGATATTTTAGGTAATGTTAATTATTCAGAATGTCACATGTCTATTATTCCATCTATGAATTTGTCAAATTGTTCCATCGGGAGCATAAATATAAATATATCGAAATGAACATAGAAATTTATATTGTGTCAAGTGTATCTGTCATGCAAAATAAAAATTTATTTGAATCAAGAATTTATACTCAATTCATGATGAGGTCGACGGAAAAATCTTGTAATAAACTCGTTTATTAATGTAGCGATTAATGGTCTCGAACTATTAACGTGCTCGCTCCGCTCACGCGTTAAAATATCTCAACCATTAATCGCTGTCATTAATAAACTAGTTTATTAAATAACTATTATAACACTCTTATTTCAAAATCATTGAAAATAATATATCTATTTGATTATTCCATTATCCACACTACCTATGTTCAAAATCAGGATCTATCAAATTGTTATCACGACAGTGAATGTGATGCAAATGCCTGCTATGCTCTGGTTGGAGAATTTCATTCACAAAACACAAAGCTTCCCGCGAGCCTAACACTGCCTTGGAAGGAATATAACAACTGCCTTGGCATTTGCCTTAGATTGGGCGAATCACTCCAGTTCAAGTGTGCAGTGCTAATGATTTCAAAACAGCGGTCTGTTGTTCTTGGGTTGACGTGAATTGCCTTGTTTGTATTATTCGCCATTATTGTTTGAGGATGTGTGGAATTATCGATGTAACCAGATTTTTTGGAAGGTTATTGAATGTTCAAATTATTCATCAATAGAGAAATCCTTAAATTAGCATTCCACAATTGAGAGGGCTTCGAAATAGCTGAGGAAAAGTAAACATTTGGATATATAACTATGATATCCATACCCATTCTATAAAAGTAATAGAAATAAAATGTATCACAAAAACTGTAATATAACCATTATTTCACTTCAGAAGTATAGGTTATTGTTTAGTTGTTGACATGAATCTTTATTTCATAGAGTTCCATCAAAAATTGATTGAAGAACAACGACCTATGCCTTCAATTTATTTTAGTAATTTTTTTTTGTTCGCGAAAAAAAGTAGATTTTTTTCAAATTTCAATTGTAGAAACTGAGGATAAAGAAATCAACGGAGTACAATTAAAAGGTTTTAATTGAAAAAAAACTAATTAATTGAGGAAATATTAATCATATTTCAATGATTTTCCAAATAACATACACGAACTCATTAATCTCCGAATAGCTTTCCACGGTGAGTCCAATGAATATTTTTATTTCAGATTAGTTCTTCAGTTATTTTTCTCATCCATATCAAAATATCCTTCATTTTTCTCGTCTGGGATTCAGAATTCTCAATGACGAACTATTAAATTTTTCTTAATTATCGAAAAATATTCACCCCATTAATTTCCATGGAAATGTTGAATATTTCAGCATCAATCCCATTTGATGTGAATATAATGTTTAAATACCCGATAAATTACTTCCCTACTGCGACATCACATCTAAGTGCCGTAGCAAAATGACAACCAACCTGATGAGCTTCATTAATTATCAAAGATGAAACAAGCTTTCATAGATAGGTATTACATCTAACGCAGAATAACAATTTGTTCACTCCTAAAAATGTTTCAATTTAAAATACTCTGAAAGGGAAAAAGGTTTCGCTTTTCAGGTTGTATTAAATAATATCTGAATTTTTAATTTTTTTCGCGAAACAGAAAATGTCTTCACACAAAATATATTTAAGGAAGATGTTAATGAATTTTGATTTCAGGAACGCTTGGGAAAAATTAAATATATGGTTTTGATGTATTCTGAAGCTTTTTCAGAGAGCCAGGAGAAGCTCTCTTCAAAAAAGAATTTGATGGCAATAAAAAATAATACAAGACTAAATTCTATGGGCAGTTTATCCAAAATATATGTGAAAAGATAAATTCAATTTAGATTTTCAATCTAGATTTTCAATTAAGCATTTCTTCATCTTATAATGTAACAAAAATTTATTAATAATTGATTATTAAGTTGTGAAATCTCAACATTGTCTCGCTAATTTACTCTAGTTCTATAACTATAACCCGCAAATTTGACAACCGAGATTAGTAAAACTACGAAGTGGCTATCGAGAATTCGCAAAGACAAGAATTCTTCCAAAAAAAAATTAACTCGTCCAGCCTTCAAAGAATTACAACTTACAGTGATTTTTGTTACGTATTTTATTTTCAATTTATGACATATAATTTCTAACGTCTTCATTAGTTATTTTTTCAACAATTCCTCTCACGAAGTTTATTGAGAAATATAAATATATGAATCAAAAAACGAAAACAGCAATATGAAATCACAAAAAATTTCATTTCAACTGATTATAAAATATAGTCATAAAGTTCATCACGTTTGAAACTGAGGTCCTAGTAAACTTTGAATGAAGGTAAAGATGAAGGAAAATGTGATGAATGATTAATTGGATTTCAAGAATCAACTTCTCTTCATTGTTTCACCTGTGCTTTAACGATTACTCGTTATCTGAGTAATCTGTGGGCATGTCACTTGATTCAAATTGTTAAAGTTCTTGATACTCACATCAACTGGAAAAATATTATTATAGACCAATAATTTTGCAATAGTGAAATGTATACATAGGTATATTATATTTTAATATCGCATTCCACTCTTTAATATTCCACAGAATATCCAAAAATAATAACGAACGAGTGGGATGTATTGTCCAAAGTACTGAAGATATAAGTATATATATATATGTATATATATATATATATATATATATATATATATATATATATATATATATATATATATATATATATATATATATATATATATATATATATATATATATATATATATATATATATATATATATATATATATATATATATATATATATATATATTGTTTAATAACTACTCATATTATTCGTTTATATTCAGCCAAATCCATCGTGTAGCTTGTAAGACAAAAACAGTTATAATCTCTATACGACAATGTCCTTTGTGTTGAAGTTTCAAACCTATTCTGAGGTTGAGTTATGTACGTCTTAACTATTCACACTGAAGTCTGAGAAATTCAGCCTCTAGTTGACTTCCTTTCTTGGAGAGGACGATAATATGAAATATTTCTCCAAATATGGCTTAATACAATAGGAAAGCTTTGCTTTGAATCAGAATCCTAATATACACTGACTTTGGGTATATTCAAATAATTCATGTGATCTCCCGAATGTATGCAATTTCCACAGCCTCTTCAATCAAGATTGCACATTTTAGAGGAACTTGAGTAATATGTGCATATGAATGAATAATGATAATAAATATGGCAGATATTAATGTCATAAAAATGAATTATTTAAATATATACTTTCGAACAAGTCAAATTATTTGACAATTTGTGTTGCATAATAGCTAACTGTATGGCACATAAAATCCTAAATGTTCATACTAGAAGCATAATGAATCCTTCCAACTCAAGATGAATGAAAACTGTTGTACTGTGCTATTCAAAACTGTTATGGAAGTTGGTTAATTATTACTACATAAAATCAGAGAAAAAGTAATTTTTGAAAAATATGGAAACAATTTAATGTTATGAAGATATTATTTACGATGTCTTAATATTTAAATCTACATAAATATTTTCAGATTTTTCGAAATGACTCAATTCTCGAGTAGATAGTCAGAAACCATTTTAAGTAAAGTAAATATCATAAAATGAACTCAAGTCTCTAGTCAATAAAAAAATAAGTTAAGTGCGAAGTATTTTATAGAGAGCTAATATCTAAAAAAAATAAAAAAAATAAAATTAGTTTACCTGTATATACACCTGATATTATATAGTTAGAGCTGCTAGAATATGCTCATTAGTATAATATAACTAACCTAGCGTATAATAATTCGCTCTAATCATTAGGAATTGAATGCCATTAGAAATTTCAAAGACGAATTTCAAAAATTAAGTCACTGGTGAATAGGCATGATTATTTACTTCAGATCTAATACTCTAAAGATTAATTCACGATTTCGAAAGCTACTTTATTTTATTTAATCAATTTTTGATCATTTTTAAACCTCTTGGGGCATACAACAGATGACATCATATCTTGAAGCACAATTATCATGGCCTTGCCAAAGTTTAATCGCTCTTTTTGTGGTGAAAAATTTTCAAATTGAAATCTCAGCAAACGAAAAGAGCAGTATGGCTCCGAAACAATTGCCATTTTCGCTCACGGGTTGAGACATTTGTTTTTGTTGTTGAACATTAGCTCTAGATATAATCTGTAGCTAATGTCTGTTCATTTGCTGAAAACGACAGAGAAATTGGCCGGTAATGTTAGTTGGATATTCTTAACAGAAAAATTAACTCAATGAATTTAATCAGAAATATATATTTAAAATTTTCTTTTTAATTCACGTCGAACACGAAATGATCATTACATTTCAACAATCACCAACGTGATTAATTATTTTTCATTCTAATGTATTTTACTGCAAAAGACAGTATAGTTATACGATTATTTTTAAGAATTCACTGAAGTATCCTTAACGCTCTTGTCAATCTATGAAAATACCTTCAACACGAATTTTCATGCTCCTGGCTCCTGATGTAGGGAATTTGTGAATAAAATGTAATTAGTGTTGCAATATACAGTGAAACAGTTTCAATGAGACGTGTTCTTTAGAACACTATGAAAGGCCACCAGGAATTTAATATTGTCACTAATAACTCTCCTTAGTATGGAGATATTTCAGTAATGAGTTACAATGAAACAAAATTACAATCTGTAATAGTTTCATCACAGTTCCTGCAATTCATATACAATTTTCTACATTCTCCTTCGAAGGAAAAATGGGAATTTAATGTTGTCGAGTTTTTAAGCTAGCTCCACTTGATTAGTCATCAATTTTTCAAAAGAATTTCCCAACATATGATTATCTTCATCGTTTTACGCTACGCCTGTTGAGCGTGAATACATATTCATTTCCAATATTTTTATATATATATATATATATATATATATATATATATATATATATATATATATATATATACAGTGCCGGATTAACGTTTTTGGGGCTTGAAACGTCAACTTTTTAATAAAATCGAGTTTTTTAAGATTCAACAACCCTGTTATTGCTAATAATTATCAAGAGATTATATATATATATATATATATATATATATATATATATATATATATATATATATTTATATATGTATATATATATATATGTATATATAAATATATATATATATATATATATATATATATTTAGAGAAGGTTACTCGACTGGCAATTAAGAAACGAAGAAAGGGAATTGTCGGGTATTGCAGTCAGAAACAAAAGAACTCTGGTAAACTCTTTTTTTCAGTTCAAGCTTTCGAGATATTTTATTTTCTCTTCATCAGGAACACTGGTATAAAGAAAGACAACGAAAAATTACAATCAGTTAAATGCTATAAAACATCAAGTACTTACGAAAAGTGAGGTTGCAAAAGAAGCCGGCAACATTCACATCAACACAACTTTTTAAAAATACATATCAACAAAAGGTGGCTAAGGCCAGGACTCAACATTATGAACGATAACTTATTTACATCATGTATAAAAATAGAAACTCGTTGAATCTCTTCAGTTCAAATGAGAACATGTCTGCTAAATAAAAATAAAAACAAATGATGAACTCGAAAATTGAAATTTGACAATACTAAAGAATGACAGTGTTGACATTTGACGTGAAAACCCAACAAGGAGAAATTTAACTATTGTGATATTGCCATCTGACTAGAAAACAAACAAAAGGAACTCTCTGGAAAAGGGAGATTTGATACTGATGCATATTATTCTGATAATTGATTGTGTTTATTGAGGTGTAGCAAATATGTATAGATGACATTCAGTCCCTCTATGTCCTTCCTTGAATTAAGGGATGTCGAGTCTTTGAAGATATTGGTCATCTCCAAAAATACTCTTTTATGTACGTTATTTGAAGTATCCAATATTCTCACTTCATCATATAGAAATATGATCTGCTTCTATGGTGTGTTTAGCCAGGGTACAACATTTTTTGTTGTTTCTGATGTCACTTTTGTGCGAAATGATTCGGTCCTTAAGTAACCTGCCTGTTTGTCCAATATATCTCTTACTACAATTACCACAAGGTATGGAGTATACTACATTTGACCTATGTAACAATTTCTCTTTGTCCTTCAGTTAGAAAAAAGTGGTTTTTAATTGTTAAACAATTTTAAACGAAAGTTTTATGTTGGGAAACTTTTTTGAAAATGTTCTTGAGTTGAATAGATGAACTACCTAAATGTGGTAGGGAAAAAAACTTGTAGGGGATGTTGTTGGCTGGTCTGTTGTTAACTGGAGTAGAGTTGATGGAGGATCTGCTAAAAATTAGATTATTAATAAGTTTTTTTTGGATAGCCACTATTGATAAATAATTGTGATAATTTTCTTAAATTCAGTACTCGAAAAGTGGAATGCGAGGTTTTAATAACTCTGTCTTTCATTGCCAAAACTAGATTAATTTTCTGCTTTTTCTGATGAAAAGATTCGTAGTGCAGGTATCTCCCTGAGGAACCAGGTTTGGTGTACCATGATGTAATAATGGTATTGTCCTCTCTTCTAATAACTTTGGTGTCTAAGAAGGGAACACTGTGCTGATTGTCTTCTTTTTCAATTGTGAATTGTAGGTTTTGGTCATGACTGTTGAAGACTTGGAGGATTTCCCCCATTCCACCCAGCGGAACACATAGAATTATGTCATCGACATATTTTTTGAGAAATGGAACTTGAAAAGAAAGTAGGTTTAACCCACAATAAACCAAATCGTCCATCACATACTGTGCCAGAATTGGTGACACAGGACTGCCCATTGGCATTCCTAAGATTTGTTTATAACAATTATCAGAAAAAGAGAACACTGTGGTGTCAAAGAGAAATTCTAAAAGTTTAATGAAATTGCTCATATTGAGGTTACAGTGTGTTGAAATAGTGGTCCAATGTTTTTGTATACTCTTTTTTGCTAGATCAAGAGAAATATTATTGAACAAGGCCTTCACATCGAGACTGATTAAAACATAGTTATCTGGTAATTGAAATTCATTGATAAATTCGCAAAATTGAAAAGAGTCTTTGACAAAAAATTTGTTATCTTGGTTATATGATTTAGTGAGAATATCAGTCACTAATTGTGCAACGCCTCTGTTAGGACTGTTGACACCTGAGATAATTGGTCGTAGTTGCAAAATAGGTTGTGAATTTTTGGAAGACCGTAGAATGTTTTGATGACTCCATCATATACTTTGTAATGTTTACTGTCTTCTTTCGATAACATATTTGTCTTTTCTAAGTTTGAAATCAAAATGTTCGCTTTTTGTTGAATTGTTGAAGAAGGATCTCTTCTGAGCATTTGATAATAATTAGTGTCATTTAAAATGTCAAGAGAAAGAAGATCGTATTGTTGAGAGTTGACTATTGTAGTAACATTCATTTTATCCGAAGGAATTACTCTAAGTTGTGGATTATTCTTGAGAAACTTTTTTGTTTTATTGAACAAATTACGTGTGAAGCTGATATTGTCATTATCGTGATGTATATGATTGGTAATCACATTGGTAGTTTGTGTGAGGATGAGATTTCTTTTGGTTTCATCAAGGTGATTTACAACATAATCAACATCCGCAAGTAAGTGAGGAATGTTAATGTCTGAATTTGAAGGTTTAATACTAAATTTGGGTCCCAGAGCGAGAAAGTTGCTTATGTCCTTTGGAATCTCTACATCTGATAAATTTTTGATCCAATTTGGTTGAGATTGCAAATTTGAAGTTTGAAAATGTAGTAATTTTTGAAATTTTGAAACGTTTCTATTTCCAATCCTGTGAAAACGTCTTTTAAATTTTATAGATAATCACGCAGATTATCACTAATTATTATCAAATGCTCAGAAGAGATCCTTCTTCAACAATTCAACAAAAAGCGAACATTTTGATTTCAAACTTAGAAAAGACAAATATGTTATCGAAAGAAGACAGTAAACATTACAAAGTATATGATGGAGTCATCAACAAATTCTATGTCCTTCCAAAAATTCACAAACCTATTTTGCAACTACGACCAATTATCTCAGGTGTCAACAGTCCTAACAGAGGCGTTGCACAATTAGTGACTGATAATCTCACTAAATCATATAACCAAGATAACAAAAAAAAAATTTTGTCAAAGACTCTTTTCAATTTTGAGAATTTATCAATGAATTTCAATTACCAGATAACTATGTTTTAATCAGTCTCGATGTGAAGGCCTTGTTCAATAATATTTCTCTTGATCTAGCAAAAAAGAGTATACAAAAACATTGGACCACTATTTCAACACACTGTAACCTCAATATGAGCAATTTCATTAAACTTTTAGAATTTCTCTTTGACACCACAGTGTTCTCTTTTTCTGATAATTGTTATAAACAAATCTTAGGAATGCCAATGGGCAGTCCTGTGTCACCAATTCTGGCACAGTATGTGATGGACGATTTGGTTTATTGTGGGTTAAACCTACTTTCTTTTCAAGTTCCATTTCTCAAAAAATATGTCGATGACATAATTCTATGTGTTCCGCTGGGTGGAATGGGGGAAATCCTCCAAGTCTTCAACAGTCATGACCAAAACCTACAATTCACAATTGAAAAAGAAGACAATCAGCACAGTGTTCCCTTCTTAGACACCAAAGTTATTAGAAGAGAGGACAATACCATTATTACATCATGGTACACCAAACCTGGTTCCTCAGGGAGATACCTGCACTACGAATCTTTTCATCAGAAAAAGCAGAAAATTAATCTAGTTTTGGCAATGAAAGACAGAGTTATTAAAACCTCGCATTCCACTTTTCGAGTACTGAATTTAAGAAAATTATCACAATTATTTATCAATAGTGGCTATCCAAAAAAACTCATTAATAACCTAATTTTCAGCAGATCCTCCATCAACTCTACTCCAGTTAACAACAGACCAGCCAACAACATCCCCTACAAGTTTTTTTCCCTACCACATTTAGGTAGTTCATCTATTCAACTCAAGAACATTTTCAAAAAGTTTCCCAACATAAAACTTTCGTTTAAAAATTGTTTAACAATTAAAAACCTCTTTTCTAAACTGAAGGACAAAGAGAAATTGTTACATAGGTCAAATGTAGTATACTCCATACCTTGTGGTAATTGTAGTAAGAGATATATTGGACAAACAGGCAGGTTACTTAAGGACCGAATCACTTCGCACAAAAGTGACATCAGAAACAACAAAAAATGTTGTTTACCCTGGCTAAACACACCATAGAAGCAGATCATAATTTCTATATGATGAAGTGAGGATATTGGATACTTCAAATAACCTACATAAAAGAGTATTTTTGGAGATGACCAATATCTTCAAAGACTCGACATCCCTTAATTCAAGGAAGGACATAGAGGGACTGAATGTCCATCTATACATATTTGCTACACCTCAATAAACACAATCAATTATCAGAATAATATGCATCAGTATCAAATCTCCCTTTTCCAGAGAGTTCCTTTTTGTTTTGTTTTCAAGTCAAGTTGGCAATAACACAATAGTTAAATTTCTCCTTGTTGGGTTTTCACGTCAAATGTCAACACTGTCATTCTTTAGTATTGTCAAATTTCAATTTTCGAGTTCATCATTTGTTTTTATTTTTATTTAGCAGACATGTTCTCATTTGAACTGAAGAGATTCAACGAGTTTCTATTTTTATACATGATGTAAATAAGTTATCGTTCATAATGTTGAGTCCTGTCCTTAGCCACCTTTTGTTGATATGTATTTTGTAAAAAGTTGTGTTGATGTGAATGTTGCCGGCTTCTTTTGCAACCTCACTTTTCGTAAGTACTTGATGTTTTATAGCATTTAACTGATTGTAATTTTTCGTTGTCTTTCTTTATACCAGTGTTCCTGATGAAGAGAAAATAAAATATCTCGAAAGCTTGAACTGAAAAAAAGAGTTTACCAGAGTTCTTTTGTTTCTGACTGCAATACCCGACAATTCCCTTTCTTCGTATATATATATATATATATATATATATATATATATATATATATATATATATATATACCTATATACATATGAATGCATAGCATATTTCGTAAATTGTAATCATCGTTTTTGTTAAAGAAACAAATATTATTATGAGCTGGTTGATATTTCGCGGAAAATCCAAAAGAGATATGTTAAGACTGTGTGATGTTCTTCCAGGACAGAGAAATGTTTAATGGATGATCAGTCCGATGTATCGTAAATTTACATTACAATCACTTATGGTGACGAAAATAAATAATGTACGAAAGGAGTTGGTATACGAAGATTACACAGGAAGTTTGAAGAACAAATACTTTTAGATTGAATCAAAATAGCTGTGAAGACGTATCCGAAATTTTGTATTTATTTATTGGAATGAATATAGCTCAAGAAAGGCCTCTGATGTTATAACTATTGTAGTGAGAGTAGATTGACCGACCAAACAGTAAAATTCAAATGATAAATTAACAACGGTCGATAGTGCGTTTTGACAAGTAAGATTGTGATTAATTTTAATACCAACAAATTATATTTGAAACTGTAAAACATGGTGAATAGTTTTTTGAATGAAGGATTGAATTGCTATGGTTTAAAATAATCTATTCCAAACATTCTCGCAAGTTATAAGGAATATATATTCGAAGTAATACACAAAACAGTTTTCCTCTAAAAATGAAGATATTCTATGTTCATGCCTATACAGGATTTATATGTATTTGTTCGATTTTTTTATCAATTGTTATATATATATATATATATATATATATATATATATATATATATATATATATATATATATATATATATATATATATATATATATTATATATATATATAATATATATATATATATATATATATATATATATATACTATATATATATATATATATACATATATATATATACATATATATATATATATATATATATATATATATATATATATATATATATATATATATATATAAATTCGATGGACGATGAATCAACTCTGTGGTAGTTCATATTTATATTAAAAATTAAATAGTAAGAAAACAACTTGTCTAAAAACCACAAAATGAAAATAACTTTATTCGACTAGTTTCGCCTGTTACAGCATTATCAAGACTGAATACATAATTGCAAAGACATCGCTTGATGCTGACGCACAATCAGCATTTAGGGAACATCTAGAGTCAAAAAAACATAACATCTCATCCTCTTTCAAACCAAAAATTCTTCATTACTGTGATAAAGGTATGATAATGAACTTCCTGGAAGCCATGGAAATAAACAAGATCCAAAAATCCCATAATTACATTCTTCTCAATGACCACTTAGACTTAAACCACTCCCCAATGTTAAATCTCTGATAACTTGGACCCATCGATTACATTTTACCACCCCCAGGTACCGAACCGAAATACTTATATTTTCAAGCGATGTCTTTGCAATTATGTATTCAGTCTTGATAATGCTGTAACAGGCGAAACTAGTCGAATAAAGTTATTTTCATTTTGTGGTTTTTAGACAAGTTGTTTTCTTACTATTTAATTTTTAATATATATATATATATATATATATATATATATATATATATATATATATATATATAATATATATATATATATATATATATATAAATATATATATATATATACAGGATGTCCCGAAATTAGACGTCGATATTTGAACCACATACTCTACTTCCAAAAATAGATAAAAGTTCATATAAACTTGGGTCCACCACTACTTCATTTTCAAGATACAGGTTGTTAAAGGTGAAGACCTGATGGTGGTTTTTTGTGAATATTTTCGAGAGCTGTAAAGGTAATTGGATAAAATTCAGTACACTTACGAAACTTTTTACGCTCTATTTAATGTAGTTAAAGTAAGTATTGCAATATTTTCAAGAGTGTGTAGTGCAGGGGTTCAAATTTTTCGGTGGTTGATTTTTAATAACTTTGACTACAAAATTTGAAAGCATGAAGCTTTTTGTACAAATAAGGTACTGTTCTCATACTACGCTGGGAAGCAATATTTCCGAGAAAAATGCATTTGAATATTTCTTTACGAATTGATTGTTGCTCCGAAATTAGACGTCAATATTCTAACCACGTATTCTAAATCCAGAAATATATATGGAAATTCATATAAACTAAGGTCCACAACATCTTCGTTTCAAAGGTGAAGACCAGATAATGGTTTTTTTTTAAATTATTTTATTTGAAATCACGATTCTAGTCTAATGCAAAGTGTGGTGCTGCATTTTCTCATCAAGGTCGACAATTCTTGGTGTTATCTTTGAAAGTGCGCAACCAATATTTTCCTCTTCCATTTGAATTTGTCAAATATGAAATTTGTTATTTTAAAGCCCAAAATTTGTATGCTCTCGCGTCTCCCAATGTTCCTTCCATCAGTTTGGGAGCCACTGAACTAAACTTTAAAGAACAGGTGTTTGAAGTTTACTCATTCTAACATTCAGATTAGATGCTCGAAAAGGTTGCCCTGCTCATGAAGGCATATTTGGGCTCTACGGGCCATCGCTTGTGAATCTTGCGAAACTTCAAAATGGTTTTGCCGTATTTGATTCCTTGCCACACGTCTTTCTTCACCTCGTTGTCTACTTCTGTTGCGTATACT
>JARQZK010005106.1:437500-452500 GCA_030704885.1 Cynegetis impunctata | reverse complement strand
TATATATTATATATATATATATATATATATATATATTATATATATATATATATATATATATATATTTATATACATATATATATATATATACATATATATATATATATATATATATATATATATATATATATATATATATATATATATATATATATATATATATGTTAATTATATATTTATTCATTTTTTTTTCTAGCTATATCTACGTGCCACTTGTATATTTTTACCCAAATTGAATCAGAGTGTTGAAAGTTTGTAGGAAAATTGAGCTCCAGTTAGGTCTTTCCTAACTCTTCGGAGTTATATAATTCTTTATTCAACCACCGTGCTACACTTTGCAGAGACTATTACGTTCGAATCCCATTTCGACCTGCTAATATCAGTATGCGATACATTTCCCAAAATTCATCTTTACAATAAAATATATTAGAATTTCGTCTCGATGCGATGCACTTCACGATATATATATATATATATATATATATATATATAAATATATATATATATATATATATATATATATATATATATATATATATATATATATATATATATATATATATATATATATATATATATATATATATATATATATATATATATATATATATATATATATATATATATATATATATATATATATATATATATATATATATATATATATATATATATATATATATATACCTTATGCTGTCATTCATGTACATTATAATAGGTTATAATATCACAAGAGCATCGATAATACTTCCGAGTCACGAGACGTATTTTGCGAAACACCACGAGAGCGCAGCTCGGGTGGTGTGTTTTGAGTGTAGTGTAGTGTTTTAAGAAAATACGTCGAGTGACGAGGTCAGAATAACGATTATTTTCGATTACTCGGGTGGTATTCGTTACGATTATATAACGAATAAAAAATACTTTTTTCGACAAACGTCAAAACATCGTCAATATGAAAACATTCACATTCTGACACGAGGCGAAACACCAAAACGATTATACCACGTCGTCAAGGGTATATTCACTCATCGATACGCAGTAGTTATGCAAAATTCACGGATTCTATTGCCTATTCATACATGAGTTATATAATCAACGTTATATGAATAAAATTTCGAAGAGTGAATTCTAAAATAAAATATAATATCCAAATTAAAATTATCAAAATTGGAATAAAAATATCGTTATGCAGGTATCTTTTACAATATGTAACGCCACTGGTGCATCATCTCTTAGGTGAATTCGACATCAATTGAATACGGAGTTCGCGGCAAGGGTTTCAGATGATTTGCATAGAACATCTTTCGAGACAAACTTCAGGCTTATGCTAATTTTCTCTAATTTCCTCTTGATTAATCATAGCGTTAGGACAAAAATTAGATAGTTCATGTCTTGGATAAACTGAAGTTCACTACGCTCTATAGTAGTCAAAGAGAAGGCAGTTAATCCGAAAACTACTAATTATATATGCAAGAGGATTACTGTTATCTGCTGAAAGTGAATTGTGTTCCAATCCCTGAAGTTGAGAGGAACTTTAGAAATCTAGGATTGAATGATACGCGAAAATATCACAGAATATTCATTTCTAATTACCTACACTCAGCTTTATGATCGTCAAGGAAGATGCTCTCTTAAAATTTTCTTATTTTTGTATATGTTCGACGTGAATGCTATAGAAAATGTGTCTTTGGGGTATAATATTTTGTAGGGCTTTTACACTCACTACATGTGATGAAAAAATCATTGAACTTGTGCTTAATATAATACTATAATATACAAAAGTGTTCGATATCGGTTTCAGGTCTAATGAGTACTATTCCAAAAGAGCAGTATTGTACCAATTTTAATAGTGAATTTGAATTGAATAAAAAGTCCAAAAGTATTTATCAATATGAATATACACACAACTATAATTCAGGTGATTTCTTAATGGTAACGAATATGAACATGCCAATTAGAACTTTAAGTACACTTATTTTCATGAATGTATGTAATATTAAAATAACTGATTTAACCTGCATACAGCAAAATGATATTGAAATAATTGAGAAGATTCGAAAACCAAGGTAGAAAGAAAAAAGCCAGTGCCTTTTTTCCCAAAAATTATTAATTGAATATATATATATATATATATATATATATATATATATATATATATATATATATATATATATATATATATATATATATATATATATATATATATATATATATATATATATATATATATATATATATATATATATATATGTATGTATGTATATTTGAGGTTTGTGACCCTTTCTTACATATATGTCCAGCTTTACTGATATTAATACGTTTGCAGGTTGTTTGTGACTTTTATATCGAATGCTGAAAAAGGTGAATGTACCACGAAACGTACAATCTCATATGGATTCTTTTGTATCAATGAATTAAATTAACCTGTCACAGCTGAATATTCATTGTTACCATATAACAGAAACAGGTAACAAATTCATTATATATATATATATATATATATATATATATATATATATATATATATATATATATATATATATATGTATGTGTGTGTATATATATATATATATATATATATATATATATATATATATATATATATATATATATATATATATATATATATATATATATATATATATATATCCCAAGAAGTTCCCACTATTTACTTTCGATACGTTGCAATAGTTTATTCCGTTTGGAGAAAATACCACTGAAAAATACAGATATGAAGAGTTATTTCGTAATTCTATAATCATTGTTTTTTTACCTGATCTAATTTCTAAGCTGAAACGGAATATCTCACGGAAGTTCATTTTAAGATTTCACATCAGAAAAGATTGAAGACATTTTATTAATCTACCTGAACTTCGCATCAGATGAAATACATCGACATAAGAATGAACAATACTTTCAAGTTCCTATAAGTGTAAAAGATTCAAATGTACTTTTAGTTATAGGAAAGCCTACAGTAGGTTTTATCGAAATTGAATGCACTGGCTCAGCCCAGCAGAAATGACGAATGAAAATATGTTTCGATAAGAATATCGATTTGTCAGCATGCATTTTCGTGTTTCCAATTCTTCCACTAATGCATACAAGAATGTCAAATTTGATACATCTCGCAACGCGTGAAGAAACAATTCGGATATCCACAGTTGGAAATCGTTTTTCCATAGTTTTATGCTTAGAAGTTTTAGGTCTCTTCGTTACGGATCATTGAATAAAACGGTTAAAAATTGCAAACATCAAAACTATTAACTATCCTTTCAGTATTATTCTTCAAAATGAGAATGTTAAACTTCTGTGAAGAACAATGACCCCGAAATTTTCGTGATTTCGTTCTAGACTATCAAAAAAATAATTGTTTGAGTTATCTCTTGACACTCCTCTACGAAAGTGTAATATTCAACTAATTATGAACATTCCTGTGAAAATTTAGATGAATAAACAATGTACACCATGATTAATATATTATAATTTATTTCATTTTTTTCTCTATATATATTTATTTCTCACTTTTTAGTTTTGCTAGTGTTATATTGATTTCGTTACTGGTTTCAAATGCCAAGAATCCTAAATTACCCATTGAAGGGACAAAATGAAAATAATCAACTGCGATACGGAAAACTTCAATCATTCATAGAACCACTACCAAATAAATTCGGTGTTTCTCCAGAATTTGGACGATTATGAGATCTACTGCGCCTAAATTTTGTAGTGAAAACTTTCAATGTCACTAAAATGTTGATTTCTGCTGATCCAATACGTTGCATAAGTGGTAAAAGGGGGAGATATCTCTATATTCGAACTCATATTATGTCATGTGCAATCTAGTGGAGATACTCTCAATTCAATAAACTTTAACGTTATAACATTCTGGCGTTTAGATGATTTTCTTCAATATAAATTGATAAATCATCTATTACTGATCGACATTGAAATATAAATTGTCGAAAGAATAATATAAGATAAATTATAATTGTCAACTTATTTTCGATTTATGTAGCCCCAAAACTTTAAACATATCGAATAACATTTTTGAACAAATACATCAGTGATTATTTACGCCCTAAAAATACCTCAACTTGTATGACATTGACAATGAATTGTTCATCAGTTAGAACTTCTTGCTTCAAATTATGTATGAATTCATTATTCGAAATGAAGGAGAAATATCGATATAACTCCAAATGAAAAATATATTACAGCAAAGTTTATCATTTTATAAATTTACAATTAATGAGCATACCAAATGTAGGATTGTAGTGATCTTATATTTTGTACCATAATATGTATGCTTTGAGTCAATAAGCAATATTCCAATTCATGGCATTTGGAGGTATTACACGTATAATTCACTCACTTTTCTATTCAGCTAATGCATACGATTTGACTTAGTTTGATCGATGAATTGTTTTTGAAAATTAAAAGTTTTTTCAATAGCGGTTTACCTGAAACAGTGTCTCCTGGAAGTTCTACAACTCCTTGAGCTTATCAACTTTTGGGAACTAAAATTATAGAACAAACTGCGTGAAGAGTTTGGAAGGTATTATGTTACAAATAACACAACCAGCTGGTAGATAATGTGAAAACTTTTGATTAGGGTTTCTAAAGAATAAATTAAAAATAAATATAAATTTGAATGTTCATATCCAGAACGATGTATATTGGAATAGATATCAAATTTTTCTATACTTATGTTGTCTTTTTCATTTTGTAGATATAATGAAAGTTGGTCAAGGTACAGAATCTGTTTCAAGTTATAAATGTAAAATTTCAATGGCGAATAAAATTCTGAAAATATATATTTCAGCTATTCAATTTGAATCATTTTCCACTAGATATTAATTGAATTTGATACCATCCGCATGTTTCTTGAGAAGGAAAACAATCTTATTATATAAGACCTTAAATAGAATCTTAATTATGTAGGCATACTAAGGATTCATTGAAAGAAAAACGGAAAAAATGTGATTCATGTTTAGCAAGCATATCTTTCCATTTGAGCGAGATTTGAGTAGAAAATGTCCGAAAATCTCACATTTTAATGATATCATTTAACACGGGGTAAATAAGTAAATCTTCTGATTTTATCGAAAACAAAGATTTTCTCGCTGAAGCTAAGTGTTAAATTATTTCAATATTTGAAAGAATGTCATAAATAAATTGAAATTAATTATTTTCATGCTAAAGAGGAGAATAAAACTGAACACCTACAAAATTCAAGAGATAAGCAGAATCAACAAAAGCATAATTAGATTTGTCATTTAAAATTTTCCATAATATAATTATATGGCAAACATCAATCGGAGTTTGTTATTTTATCCCTCCGTATTCGTCCGTAGTTCGAGAGCTTCGAGGATTTTTCTATTGAAAATACAGGGATTAATTCCAAATTCATCCCCGGAATCTATTTATAGTATCGCTCATTAATGCTGCTTGAATATGAGCTTATAATTTTTTATTTCATGACTATTCATTAAAGTCCAATTATTTTCAAAATCCTATATAGAGTTCTCTCGCCAATACATTTATGATATCAAAGAAATTATTTTTATTATTCAAAATGTTTAACTGCGGCCTTCGAAAGAACAACAGAAACAAAAAAATATTGTTAAGGCACCTCCTGTACGAAATACCCACGACAAACCTTGCGTTGCCACGTTCACTAAAAACCGTAAAAAATTTAATACTATACACAATGGCACATCTGACGTGAGTTGTTCACAATATGGTTGAATCCATTTATATTCTTTGAACTGAAATAAGTGTTCGCGCGATAATCTTGGATTGATTGAAAATATTGGAAAATATTTATTGCGGCTCATTTCGCTGGAATGAAAAACTGACAGTTTCATTCTTTGGTGCTCACGAAAGAATAATGCCTTCATCTAATTCTTTATAGCTCGAGTTTATTTCAGAGTGTATAGGCAAGAATAAATAATTATAAAAATTGATGGAGGACTATGAATCAACTATTCTATAGTCAACAGTGGAATAATAATGCATTTGTCTGATGATAATAGATTCAAGTGAAAATTTAAGTACTGAATATAATTACGTTTTAGTACAAATTGATTTAACGAGAACCAACAATGGCACATTAGTAATTTCGAATGAGAGATAAGTCCTTTTCCGTTCAATTCTTGATGAAAAAGTGGAGTTTTAATGAACTTTGCAAAATTTGTGATAATTATTGTATATTAAAGTTATAGAAGTAACAGAACATAAATTAAATAAATTATTACCTATAAAATTTCGCCTGATTTGTATGATGTCCTAAATTATTCATTTTAAGTAAAATTATATTAATATAAATTAAACACAATAATTTTGTATGATATCCACTGTATATTCAACTAAAATACGACTGATTTCGAAGACAAATTCATTTTCATAAAGTTCGATAGTAACTTCATTAGATAGTTCTATTAGGTGCACTATAGGATGAAATTCTGTTCTGCAGATAATTTTTCCGAAAATATTTCAATTTACATTCACAAGTATATGAATTATAGGCGGATGTAGTTATTTACTATCAAAAGACTATATCGAGATTTTAATTTGCAAAAGCTCAATAGTAAATTACACCGCAATTCTTGCATCAAACGAGAAGGCTACTAGTCATCTCATCTGCACCAGTATTAGGTTCATAAACTATTGTACTTCTCCGAAAATGAAAACGCGGGAGCAGCAGAGCTCCGTTTTACCAAGCTAGTTAGTTGAGTACGTTAGGTACGCTGGCTAGTATTTGGGAGGTCTCGGGTTCAAACCCCGGGGCCGTCTGGTCTGCCATGAGTTTTTTTCAGAGGTTTCCTAATGGTAATGTAAGTCACTGCTTGCAAACTTACAGGGCGAATGCTGGGCCAGTATTAATCCTCTGAACCCTACCCACACTTCCTATGTTAAATAATTATCCCGTCTCACCTATCCTTAATGCACTTGTACTTACAAGTGTATCCTCTGATCTGGCTGAAGGAGTTAATCCCAAACTCAAGCTGCCCGCCTCCCTGACACATACTTCAGGTAGGAATGAAACACGTGTGTTTCCAGAGCTCCGTCAGTAAAGACGTATTTATCACACTAACTGCTTCGTGTCGAGATGCGATTCAAATGAAATAAATAACGCTTTAATAGCAAACCAAATAAATAAATGAATTATTCATTGAAAAAAAAATCCTCGCGAAGTGCATCGCATACTTAATACATTTAATAGAACAAATAATATGTATAACTTTTTAGATATTCAATTATATGAATATAAATAAAGGAAACACCAATTTGTATTTAAAATTATATTTTCCCGACAATTAATTCAATTATATAATATATATATATATATATATATATATATATATATATATATATATATATATATATATATATATATATATATATATATATATATATATATATATATATATATATATATATATATATATATATATATATATATATATATATATATATATATATATATATATATATATATATATATATATATATATATATATATATATATATATATATATATATATATATATATATATATATATATATATATATATATATATATATATATAGATATAATTGAATGAAAACTCAAACCAATTTGTTGACTTGTGCAACGGGTTGTCAATGGTGAGAATGAATTTTTATGCAATTTCATTCCTCATAACACTACAAAGAAACTTTCGAGATACCCGTCTTTCCGAAATATAAAAACCATCTACGATGAAAGAAATAATGAATAGTGGAATGTTTTGATTTTTCAAATATTTAACCTAGAAAAAAAAATTGATTCTTCGTTTTCGAAGAACTATAACTGTGAAAAAATTTAAATTAATGTGAAGAACAAATGTGGTTGTTGAAAAGCTGAAAGTGAAAAAAATCAATTATTTGAATTATTTTCAGATCTTCAATGCTGAAATAACTTCAGATGAAAATAATTCATGAAAGTAAATTTCACTTGAAGAGAAAATTTTAAAGAAATTCCGGCATTGAGGCTGACTGTTAAAAAAATATTTGAAAAGAATTTCCTTCGAAATTAATTAGGCATGTAACTAGAAGAGACTCAGAAAGATTGCAAAACATTCCAAATGAACTTAATTTACTTTCAGTAATTTTCTATAGTAAAACTCCCCGCCAACTAGCCGAGGCTCATTTTCACGCTGGATATTCTCAAATGCTTCAAATCATGGTTCATTAGCTAATTCCTAGAACGAATTCAAATTCCGCTGCATAAAATGTTATTATTTATAACCTCTGCTTATTCAGAATTATTTAGACAACTTATGGAAGAATGCAACTAAATTATACTAAAGTAAAAGATTATATCGAGAATAGTATATTGCACAACGAGCATGGAATGACATGCACTTCCTACGAGTATGACGTTTGCAGCACGAGCCGCAGGTGAGTGCTGCAAATCATACGAGCAGGAAATGGTCATTTCATGCGAGTTTTACACTATACTTTTTCTACGAATGTTACTGTTACATCAAATGGGATAAGTAATATTTTTCCCTTTAAGATTTTAAAAAATGTCAATCAGACGTTCCACAAAAATCACGCGGCGACGGTTAACGCCACCTTTGTAAAAATACCCGTGCACAATGTGAACTTTGTAGTTCACTCACCATGGTGATAGAAGCACAATGAAAATGAGTATAAAACAATGCCCTATGTTACACAATTACTTTTGAACATAGAATTATCGTTTTTCTACGAATGTCAATAAAAACCATCGTTCTATGTCACCATGGTGAGTGAACTACAAAGTTCACATTGTGCACGGGTATTTTCACAAAGGTGCCGTTAACCGGCGCCGCGTGTTTTATTGTGGAACGTCAGATTGACATTTTTTGAAAGCTTAAAAGGAAAAATATTACTTATCCCATTTTATGTAACAGTAACATTCGTAGAAAAAGTATAGTGTAAAACTCGCATGGAATGACCATTTACTACTCGTATGATTTGCAGCACTCACCTGCGGCTCGTGCTGCAAACGTCATACTCGTAGGAAATGCATGTCATTCCATGCTCGTTGTACAATATTAGTATATTATTCAACGAGCGGTAATGTAGGTCATAACTCACGCAGATGAAGTTTGCCGCACGAGCTGCAAGCGAGTACTGTAATTCATCAAGTAAGTTATGACCATTACCGCAAGTTGAATACTATACTTCATCTACGACTATAGCAATAAATACTAAGATACAAATTCACAATAATTAGGTAGTATTAACTTAATTTGAAAACGTCAGAATTATTCAAGTGACATTAGCAGATGAGTGACAGTCGATCTTATTTGGGATCTTAGTGGACTATATAGTGAGTTTTAGCAGTGAGTTATTATTACTCACGCTGTTTGGTAATATATACTATTAATTGCTAGAACGCAGTTGAATAATGAATATATTATTCAATAAGAGTAGATAAACTATTTTATTGACATTCGTAGAAAAAATATATATCACTATCACGAACTGAATCTTTCCGCAGAACATCTCCCTTCAATTTCTAGAATGACATCACCGGAATTTTGTCAGAATGTCGCTCAAGAGAGTAATATGCAAAGCAAGTACGTGGCCTACTTTGGATTTAATTAAGCAATTTAGTGAGGCTAAATTATGATTAACGTTGCTCCGTTATTGTCCACAGAACGATGATAGCCAGGCCACTATCGAGCCATCGTCGATTTCGTGAGATGGCGGTCTTAATGATCAATTAATATTTTCATTTTGTGCGGCATTGGTTAACAACAACTTTTGATGGTTATTGAAACGAAATTTGACAATCTGTCACTGCTGATGATAACACTTGATGAATTAGATTAATACTTCAGAAAAATTAGTTCACTATTGAAGTAGTATATATATATATATATATATATATATATATATATATATATATATATATATAGAGGAATAAAATCATGTAAGTTAATAGCTAACATCCAAAATTTTATGAAATATTTGAACAACCGACCAAAACATGTGTTGATTTCTCGAAATATATTTTATATATTATATAATGTGAAATTAAAATGCTTGAGATTTCATATTATAAAATCACAAATTATTCATAGCTACCTTTGAAAAAATGAACCATAAGGTTCTTCAATGTAGAACTATTTTTCTGTGTGCATAAAACGACATCCACTACAGGGAAAATTGGAGACTAAGTAAATTGGAAAAGTTGAGAACAAGATAACCAAACTTGATCCTGTTGTTCATCGGTATTAGAATGATCGGAATAAATTCCAAATATATCCATGGGCTTCATTGAATGTGCAAAATTTTAAAGTGTTCATAGCGGAAGTTAAATTGATATTTTTTGGTGGTTTCTTATTGTTGCAGAAGTAACGTGCGTTGTTTCATGAATGACTTGATAATTGGAAAATACTGAAATGGAAATATTTGGAATTATTTTCCATAAAAGAGCATACAATGTTATATTAGTGAAAATGTGATAAAGTGCAAGTGAAATATTTCAAATATTCAATTCCTGAATCTTATAAACAAAAACAGTAGCAAAAATAATTGGTTTTTACTGAATTTTTTCTTTTAATCAGTTATATGCCTGAATGGCATTGACATAATAATAATAATAATAATAATAATAAACATCCTTTATTGCCAGCACAGTTACAAGGAACAAAGCAATGTCACAAAGTGTATATGACAATATAATACTAATAAATAATCAACAAAATTACATATAGATAAACATGAAGAAAAATGACACGTTTCATGAGAAACAATATTATTTATAAATGGTTACTGAATTCTTCTTCCATCATGTTTAGTCGACGTTTGACTAAAGTTCGAGAAAAACAGGAGATACAATACGTCGAGGTGCTCGTCACAACGATTTGATCTTCTTAGACTTACATCACTGAGTCACAGGAAAAATAAAAAGAGATTTTCAGACAGAAAGGTAAGAAAACATAATTGAATAGTTTATATGAGGATTAGGATTTTGATATTGTTTTCACTGTTTTAGACAATCGTTGCATTGTTAAATTTTATCGTCGGATATGTAACATTTAGATTCCCCCTCATCCGAGTTGTTTCATTTGTGAATGTTATGCTAAATTATATATATATATATATATATATATATATATATATATATATATATATATATATATATATATATATATATATATATATATATATATATATATATATATATATATATATATATATATATATATATATATATATATATATATATATATATATATATATATATATATATATATATATATATATATATATATATATATATATATATATTTTGTTATACAAGGAGTGTTGCCGTATTTTCTAAATTACTATGTTGGTTGGGTACTCGGCATAAAGGGCTACTTGAATGAAACAACCATTGGTCATTTACATCAATATATTTCGGTCCTTGTTAGGTCCTTCATCAGGATGCTAAAAAACAGTATGTGAGACAAAAACTTGCCAAATTAAGTCAAGAAAAGCCTGTTGCCCAAGACTTACTCTGACTAGTTGTGTGAAGAAGGCAAAAGGCCAAACAGACATCTACTTATCGCATTGGAGGTAATTGAATATGCACATCATTAACATTGACATCATTACAAATCATTAGCTTAATTTACTCAAAAATTGACTCAGTTACAACACGTTAAAATCCTATACAAATTCATCATTTTCAAGCCGGCGTGGAAGGAAATCAGCTGATCATCTGTCATCGTCGTCCTGTTAGAAACTTCAAAAGGAATCATGGAAGGGCCACAGAAAGAGTTCTTCTTCTTTCTTATGAATCCTATAGCATTTCGTTGCTTATCCCATGTTGGTCATTCTTTTTGTCTAGAGTTAGTAGGTAGCCATAAATGTTACTAAGACCGTTTATATCTGTTCTTTTATTGACACAATTGTTGCTTTCGTTGATGAAGCACATTTCAAGAAAAATTCTCTTTGTGTGGTTGCTCATAGTTGCTAGAACTTTGGCATTTTTGAAGTCAAAATTGTGATCATTGTTCGCTGCGTGAGAAGCAAGGGCACATCTATCAGGGCGAAGCCTGATATCGCTTTTGTGAATAGCGAACCTTTTTTTTAAATTCTGAGATGTTTGGCCTATATAGACATTTGGGCAGGAGGTGCATGGAATAGAGTATATGCAATCTGACTTGGAAGCCAAGGGCAATTTGTCTTTGAGATTGGAAAAGAGGAACCTATTAGTGAAGATGTTGTATTTGGCTATTTTTAGATTGTTGACAGTTGAAAAAATGTTGATTAATTTGTTTGTTAAGCCTGGCAAGAAGGGAAGAGACGCGAATTTCAATCTCTCATCGGGTTGGTCAGGTTCATTTCCATCTTGTTCTTGAGTGGGTTGAGTACGTGTTCTCGGAAAGTCTTCTGCAAATACCAATAGATTTACATTCTCAGAACCATTCCGTGTTCTCGAAGTGCAGAACAGCAACTTCTTCAGCAATCCATCCGGGTACCCATTGTGTTTCAGAATGTCACATAGTTGTTTCATTGAATCGTGTTGAAAATCTGGATGTGCGATTTTTATGATTCTTTTTTTTAAATTCATGGCTACATTAATTTTCATTTGCCAGTCATGGTTTGAGTTGTAGTGAATGTACCTGCCCGAACTTGTCGGTTTTCTATACCAATCCAATTTGATTACGTTATGAGAAGTCCTAATGACTTTTGTGTCCAGAAATGGAACATAGTTGTTGTTTTCTTCCTCTGCGGTGAATTGGATATGATCATTGAATGTATTAAAAACATTCAGTAATTCTTGAAGACCATTGTTTGGAATGGATAGAAGGTCGTCTACATATTGATGTAAGAAGGCTGGGGCAAATGTTAATCTATTTAAACTGTCTTGAATGAGCACTGTCATGGCCAATGAGGCCAAAATGGGGCTTAAGTTGCTTCCCATAGGGCAGCCAAAGATCTGCGAGAAAAATTCTCCTCTGTATGTGAAATAGTTTGATTCAAAGAGAAATCTTAGAATGCTAACGAATTTGTCCAAAGGGATGTTGGTAACAACACTTATTCTGTTCCAGTGTGTTACTACTATATGGTTGGTTAAGTCCCACGAGATGTTGGTATAGAGGCTGATTGCGTCCAGAGAAACAACTACGAAATCTTCAGGTAACTGAAGGTTGTTAGCTTTGTCAGCGAATTGGTATGAGTCTTTCACCGCAAAGACGTTGAAGTCATCTTGAAACGCCAACGTGAGAATATTGGCGATAAATTTGCTTAATTCTGAAGTAGGAGAATTAACTGTGGAGACAATGGGTCTCAGTGGGGTTCCCTCTTTATGTATTTTGGGTAACCCATAGATGCGAGGTGGTACGCCTTTGTAATTGTTAAGTTTCATACCCGTTGCAGTGTCGATCCATTTGTGTTGTTTCAGTTCTTTTACCAGGTTGTTGTTTTTTGTTTGAATTTTTGTTGTGGGGTCCGCTGGAAGTCTTCTATATACATTCACATCGTTTAGTATGTTGGACATTTTTTCTTCATATTGTACCACTGACATGGCAACGGTAACATTGCCTTTGTCTGCTGTAGTTATTAATATGTCTTCGTGATCTCTGAGAAATTTCTTGGTGTCTCGGAAGATCTGATGATGAAGGTTTTCTTGGTGCCAAGTTCCATGTAAGAAGTTTGTGATGGCGTTAGTTGACTTCGCTCTTAAAGCTCGTAAAGGGTACCCGAATGGATTGCTGAAGAAGTTGCTGTTCTGCACTTCGAGAACACGGAATGGTTCTGAGAATGTAAATCTATTGGCATTTGCAGAAGTCTTTCCGAGAACACGTACTCAACCCACTCAAGAACAAGATGGAAATGAACCTGACCAACCCGATGAGAGATTGAAATTCGCCTCTCTTCCCTTCTTGCCAGGCTTAACAAACAAATTAATCAACATTTTTTCAACTGTCAACAATCTAAAAATAGCCAAATACAACATCTTCACTAATAGGTTCCTCTTTTCCAATCTCAAAGACAAATTGCCCTTGGCTTCCAAGTCAGATTGCATATACTCTATTCCATGCACCTCCTGCCCAAATGTCTATATAGGCCAAACATCTCAGAATTTAAAAAAAAGGTTCGCTATTCACAAAAGCGATATGAGGCTTCGCCCTGATAGATGTGCCCTTGCTTCTCACGCAGCGAACAATGATCACAATTTTGACTTCAAAAATGTCAAAGTTCTAGCAACTATGAGCAACCACACAAAGAGAATTTTTCTTGAAATGTGCTTCATCAACGAAAGCAACAATTGTGTCAATAAAAGAACAGATATAAACGGTCTTAGTAACATTTATGGCTACCTACTAACTCTAGACAAAAAGAATGACCAACATGGGATAAGCAACGAAATGCTATAGGATTCATAAGAAAGAAGAAGAACTCTTTCTGTGGCCCTTCCATGATTCCTTTTGAAGTTTCTAACAGGACGACGATGACAGATGATCAGCTGATTTCCTTCCACGCCGGCTTAAAAATGATGAATTTGTATAGGATTTTAACGTGTTGTAACTGAGTCAATTTTTGAGTAATTTAAGCTAATGATTTGTAATGATGTCAATGTTAATGATGTACATATTCAATTACCTCCAATGCGATAAGTAGATGTCTGTTTGGCCTTTTGCCTTCTTCACACAACTAGTCAGAGTAAGTCTTGGGCCCTTTATGCCGAGTACCCAACCAACATAGTAATTATATTGTTGCCTGTGAACCATTTTTAACTTTTTTATAATCACAAGCAATAACAGGCTTGTTGAATCTCAAAAAAACTCGATTTTATTATTGAGATTCACCAAGCCTGTTATTGCTAATAATTATCAAAATCATATATATATATATATATATATATATATATATATATATATATATATATATATATATAAATATATATATATATATATATATTATATATATATATATATATATATATATATATATATATATATATAATATATATATATATATATAGTA
>JARQZK010005106.1:392500-435000 GCA_030704885.1 Cynegetis impunctata | reverse complement strand
TATTTTTCTGCAATCAAAAGTAACAAAAAGTTATAACGATCAAATATTTCAGATTGAGCCGTTAACATTTTCGTGCTGATTAGACCGTGAATTCTTGTGGATTCTTCAAACATTTTTAACAACTTCGTATAATTTGAAATCGATCCCAACTGTTCAACTAGTCAAATGGAAACCGAAAAAACGTTATGCCCGAAACATATCTCCTCTACGAATAGAATGTAAAGCAGAATCCCCTGCACAAATGAAGCAATTTTGCATTTTAAAAACAGTTAGGACGTTAGGTTGTATCGAATCTCAATCTGCCACCTGCTACTGGCCGGAAATATAGCAGTTTGTAGCACCGAAAACGGTAATAAAATGAATCTTTACACAAATAATTTATGAGTAGATATATTTCATTATTTCATGTATCCGCCTCCAGAATTTATTTCGAACCAGATTGAATCTAAGGCTGTACGATGATTTGCTCCAATATAGAGACATATTCTTAGTGTTTATATTCAATTCGAGATAAAAATAAATGATAATATGAGACTGACAATTCTTCTTTATGATATTGTAGGTACGAAAGAAATACTTGTGCAGTCGGGAGACCCTGTCAGGAACGGAGTTTCTTACGTATTTCTGGAACTATTTTGATGTTGCTTAACAAGTTTTAGCAGGTTTTCACTCTGTTTTTGGTTCGAATTGGTTGGGAAGTTGAAATAGGTAGTTTCGTATGATATCTTGAATCTGATTATTTTTGGTTCGAATTGGTTGGGGAATTGACCCCCTGGGGGAAAATAAATCTTATTTATACGATAACGGGCGCAATTTTGAAGCAATAAGGTTGAAAGTTCGTGAGTAGGTAGTTTCGTATGATATCTTGGATGGAATTGTTTTTGGTTCGAATTGGTTGGGGGGTTGACCCCCTGGGGGAAAAATTAATCTTATTTACACGATAAAGGTCGCAATTTTGTAGCAATAGGGTTGAAAGTTTGTGTCTAGGTAGTTTTGTATGATACCTTGAATGAGATTGGTTTTGGTTCGAATTAGTTGGGGGATTGACCCCCTGGGGGGAAAATAAATCTTGTTTACATGATAAAGGGCGTAATTTTGGAGCAATAGGATTGAAAGTTTGTGAGTAGGTAGTTTCGTATGATATATTGAATGGAATAAGTTTTGATGCGACTTGGTTGGGGGGTTGACTCCCCAGGGAAATAAATCTTGTTTACACGATAAAAAGCGCAATTTTTGTACCATAGGGTTGAAAATTTGTAGGTAGGTAGTTTCGTACGATATCTTGGCTGCTATTTATTTCTATATGAATTGGATGGAGAGTTGACCCCCCAGGCAAATAAATCTTGTTTACACGATAGGAGGCGCAATTTTTGTACCATAGGAATTTGTAGGTAGGTAGTTTCGTACGATATCTTGGATGCTATTCATTTTTATATGAATTGGTTGGAGGGTTGAGCCCCGGAGGACGAAATAAATCTTGTTTACACGATAAAGGGCGCAATTTTATAGAAATAGAGTTGAAAGTTTGTAAGTACATAGTTTCGTATGATACCTTGGATGTGACTGGTTTTGGTACGAATTGGTTGCGGGGTTGATTCCCCGGGGAGGAAATAAATATTGTTTACAGATTAGAGGGCGCATTTTTTTTGAATTTGGTAAAAAAATCATAATTTAATGAATAAATTTTTTAAACTGGATACGTTGTGAGAACCTGCTCTTCTTGCAGCTCGCTGCGATAGTTTTTTTTCTATTTGGATACTCCTTTCAACGCTGAGCATATCATTTCAATATTGTCTCTCTGAAATGAATGTAAACAGGAAAAAGTAAACACTCGAATTATATGTACCATAAATGAATGATAAGCGCTAAAATTTTTATTGAGTTATACAATTTCATTAATTTTCTGCTCTAAGTTTGTATTTCGCATACTTGCTGTAGTTTCCATTTCTCGAGCCATCAATTCAAAATTGCAATAATGAAACAATAAATCTCGCATATGAATGAAAACAAAAACAAACATATGAATAGTTTCTATTGATACCTATATAGTTGTACATGCAAAACTTCATAAAATATACTATATTTGAAAAAAAATCAAGAGAATGACGTTTCTTGTGTATTATAGCTATTAATATAACGAGATTATTATGCGATTTATAATAGTCGAGGACAGCAATGTCCGAGACGGTTTTAAATCGCTAATAATCGAGTTACATTCAAAGCTTTATCGTATCATTGACAACGGCGATGTGAAAATAAAAGCAACAAGATTTTATCATTTCATTTCGGCATTTAAAAAAGTCATTAAAACCATGTAAGATTTTTATATTTCTGACGATATATTAGCTGCAGCTAAAATCCATTATAAAAAATAATATTGGCAGTTTAGTGAGTGGCGAAACAAAGAACATATTCAAGGTGCAGAAGAAACGGTGTTGCTGGTGTATTTCGCAAAACTCTCTGAGAAATATTCTGCTTCATCCTTATGGCCGAAATATTCTATGTTAGAACTCAAGGAATGTGTGGAAAACGATAAATACCGCGCTTTAATACGTTTCATCAAGAAGAAAAATGTTGGATATACAGCAAAAAATTCAAAAGTATTTACAAGAGAACAAGTCAACGAATTTTTGTTTTTTGTCCCAGATGAGGAATTTTTAATGTTGAAAGTTGCTTTTTTAATTGGAATTGGAGGCAAAGGTGTATCTATCAAGATTGAAAACTGTCGAAATATTGTTTTATATGTTCATGAAAACTAGTTCTACTATTATTTTGTATCTAACGTATTATGATTTCGTAACTAACGTATTATATTATGGTAACTAATGTAGTATGAGTAACTAAGGTTTCATGTAGGTTTTGGTGCGTTTATGATGTTAATAATTATTAATAAAGATTCAGGATAAGAATGTCTTAATCTTCAATGATACGATGAAGAGTATTTTACTTTCTGTGTGAGATAAATCACATCCTGTTTCATTATTATGTTTTACAGCATGCCGTCAACCTTCCGTTGATATATTCCCAGGAAGTCCGAAATAATTTGTCAATAGCTATCTGACGATTCCTTCTAGTTAACTCCTACCGCAAGCTGCGTGAACGAACTAAGATCCAAAAAGATTTCTCAGTCAAATTTCCTTTCCTCTCTTTTGCTGTCCTCTTTCTGTACAACTCGAAAATTTCTAGTTCTAAATGACATTAAAGAAGAATTGACGGCAGTATAATATGAGGAAATTATATCGTCAAGTTCCGAATCTCTGCATTGTGTCCTGACAAAATGAAGAGCATTAAACTGAAAAATAAAAAAAAGTAGGTCGTTGGACAAAGGCCGATCCGATTTATTCTATTATTTTGTGCAGTAATGTTGATGGAACATATATAGTTAGCGCTCTTAAAACGTTATTTGCGAATTTGCAATTCAAAATGGCTTTCCTTGTTCAGATAATTCAACAGATTATTTCTTCCATGATGAACTTGGTAAAGATGCTCATCAGATTCATACCTACGGTCGTTAAAGATAGATAGTATTTAATTGTCAAATATTCACAGACTGAAATAGAAGTAAAATGAAAACTCACGTTTCGTGGATTTATGTCACCCTCCCAGTATTTTTTGCGCAATATGACCCCTAATTGAATGAAAATGTGAGATGAAGCAAAATGTGCGAGAGGTAAACCTTCAGTTTCAATCAGAGACCGTGAGAAAATACTCAAGTTTTACCATCAGTTCTCAAGAAATAACAATGTTAACGCCGTATTTGTATGCACCACAACGTTTTCGCTTTATAGTTAGATCATTTCCTCTTATTTCCGTACTGCTACGAAGATTTTTTTTTCTTTCACGATGCAAGAAATAAGTCAACTTGCATTCGTAGTCTTGAAATTTTGGAGACGAGAAAAAAATGTTTACTTTTCAGAAAGAGATTTCGAGAAAACATTGGAGAAACTTATCTGGAAGTTTTTCATCAAACTCTGCATGAAACTGAGAACATTTTTCTAATATGCAAATAATGGTATTCAATTATTTTGAAGATGTTTCAGTTGAAATGAGTTGTTCGTATCATATTTCTTCAAATATGAGGAAATAAGGATATTGATCTCCAGAGTCTTCCATCAAATCAAATTAGCTGTAGAGTGGTATAAGAGGTTGTTCTTGAGAAATAACATAACTATCAAGAGTAAGGTAAATGCAGTCAAAATTTTGGCATCCTAAAACTTTGGACATGAGGCTGGCAGGAAGAAGCATGAGCGAAAGTTTTTCAAAGCAGTGGCAGAGCATGTGGTTATTGATCATGAACAACATATTCCAAATTCAGCCTTCTAAACGATTATTAAAGGATTTTTGCAACCCCAATCTCCCTCCAAATAGAATTATGGGGATGTAATCTTGTGCGTGCATTAAGTAAATGGCAAGTGCCTTTTGGTACTATAAACTATAATTTTTTCCTGTATTATGTGGGCATTTCTCATTTCTACTTGGTTTTTGAGGTTCAAACCAGTTTGTCTTTTAATAGCAGC
Source organism: Cynegetis impunctata (assembly GCA_030704885.1). NCBI lineage: Eukaryota > Metazoa > Arthropoda > Insecta > Coleoptera > Coccinellidae > Cynegetis > Cynegetis impunctata. Next base: position 430,483 of record JARQZK010005106.1, on the reverse strand, counting down.
GAATGAGCGTTTCGTGCCGTCGCACATTGATCTTGAAGGTTTACTCATTCAGTTCAATATCATATTATCCAAATGTTTTAGAAACAGTTAAAAAGCTCGAAATATTTGTATATTCGAATTGGAGAAGCATAATACAAATTTGAAGAATATAATCTGATTAATCAGGTCCTTAGTCTATTCTTTATATTGGAGAGGTTAAGAAGAGATAAGCCTGTTTGAATTGACTTGGTTAATAAGTGCATTCAATTAATTCTTGTGCCTATTCAAGTGCATTTCAATTTTTAATAACACCTGTACACCAAGAGATCACATATAATAGATCAAATTATTCCGACAAAGCTTTCATCAAATTGTAACAATTTTTTCAAATCTAGATTTCAGTACAACATTCATAATAGTATATCGTCTAAAAAACTAGATAAAGATTAATGAATCAGATTGAATTTCGAAATCATATATATATATATATATATATATATATATATATATATATATATATATATATATATATATATATATATATATATATATATATATATATATAATGGTTTCAATTCGGAGATTTTACATATTGAAATATATGCATATATCGAATTGAAGGCTGCATATATTGCAAAAATCGTTCACTTTGCTCAACAATATCACCTCTACCTTGTCGTACTTCCATAATTAATTCATATTTCAACCATGAGTTATCTTCCAAGTGCACATTAATAATATCTTTAAATGCTCACCCCCGCCGCTGCACGCTCAGCAAAACTGTATCTCACTGAGACCCTAGGTTTGAGTTGAAAATTTTCATTTAAAAAAAACAAAAAAAAGGGGAAAAAATTATCTCAGTGATAAAACATTCCTTTTCAAGCGTTTTTTGTTCTTCATGAGAACATCTGCCCGTTCGTTGTGTCCTTATTATGGAATTTTATATATGTATATATATATATATATATATATATATATATATATATACATATATAGATTGAATGAATACATTTTCGATATTATTCGTCTGCTGCTTGTATAAAATTATTGAATATAAATAATTGATTTTTTTTTGGAATATCTTCAAAATATTCTATTGAAATAGTTATTTTCCTAACAAGTGCGGAAAGAGATATTTTCCCGCACGAAACTGCCGTTACCCGAACGACGCGAAGCGGAGTTCGGGTAAGCAGTTGAGTGCGGGAAAGACTCTTTCCGCACGAGTTAGGAACAATATTTTTTCTACAAGCGCTTATTTTAACGGAGATTTTAATACACCGATGAAATTCGATTTGATATATTCAAATAATTTCATACTAATGACATATTATGTTAATTCACATGTCGTTTCCATAGTAACGTCGTCGGTGGCGTTCGGTGCATAGAGACATATCATTATTCAGTGTATTCTCTAATAAAAGCGTGCGGGAAAAATCCCCGCTATTCCATTACCGCACGCAAACGCGTGCGGAAATGGAATAGCAGGGGTTTTTCCCGCACTGTTTGGCAATGTGACTCTTTACGAATTGAAATGCGTGCGGGAAAAGGGTTGAAAGCGCACGCTTGTAGAAAAAAATGGTTATCATGCGATTATTTCTTCAAATCAAGTATTTCCAGACTATTTTTGATTTTTTTCCATCAATTATTCAAAAACTAATCTGTATTTGTATTTCAGCAATTCCAATTTAAATGAATGTGTCTACGATTAATGCTCGTCAATTTAACATTGAGCATCTAAGGATGTTATTCCATAGTCTGTAATAAGAAAAATAATAACATTCATAATAATTATTGATATTTTGAAGAATGTGCTGGTAAGAATTAGTTCACACTTTTGAAGTAAACAAGTTTTTTGTTGAATAATGGAATCAAACCGAGAAGTTCACAATATCACTCGTCTAGCTAGACAGTTGGTAGAGGTATTGAATCGACAGCACAATTAATCAAAAGACACGGTGAATTTAGCAATTCCTGGACAAACTGCTAAATCCAAAACGTGTTTCCGACCTTGCAGAACTCAGTTTTCATAAATTTCTGTACCGCTGATGAAGTCTGTATCGATTGATATGTAACTCATACATTCTGAAGTATCGAGGAATGTATGATTACATTTTTCTACATTATAAGTACACTAACTACAAATATTAAGTTTCTGGACTAAATTTCTACCTGTTGAAGGTTAAAAACTGCACAATGTTAAATTTTGAATTATTTCAATTTCGTTTAAATTAATAAATTTTTGTTTCAATTTTTATATTAGTATTTGAATCCAGCCAAATAACTTTTTTGAATATTTAATCTAATTAACCTCGTGGTCATAAGCCAAAACAAATTTTTTGGTTATAATTCGATAAATATAAGCATCTGCAAAAATAAAGGTTTTTTTAGTCAATCTTTTTACGTATTTTGTCTTAGATGTACCAAAATCTCAAAATAACGACATAATTATCATCAGGATATATAAAATCTAAATAAACAGAAATAATTGTTTGGACCAATGTTGGCGCTCTGTGGAAGTATTTCATGTTCATTTCTTTCAATAACCTTGAATGAATTACTCAAGAGAAAAGTAAGCAAGTCTATATTGTTAAAGAAACAATTCTGACTGTTCAAAACTCGATTTTTCTTGACTGTCGTTGATCATTTGGGAAAATTCAAAGATTGCTAGAGGTTGATGTATCACGGCAAAATAAAACAGCTTCCAAATTGAAGTAGGTACGACTGCAGTTTCTTGTAACTTCAGATTTTCTCTCTCCTCTAATTCAGAAAAAAATACCTTCCTAAATTGAATTAGAATTTGAGAATTTCAAATTATAGGAGATCAAAAAAATATCTAAACTACCAAATGTATATCTCCTCAATTTCGTTGAAAACTGACAATACAAATTTCATTCGTTCTCTCTCTGTAATGAATATATATGTATATATATATATATATATCTATATATATATATATATATATATATATATATATATATATATATATATATATATATATATATATATATATATATATATATATATATATATATATATATATATATATATATATATATATACTATATATATATATATTATATATATATATATATATATATATATATATATATATATATATATATATATATATATATATATATATATATATATATATATATAAATATATATATATATATATATATATATTTATATATATATATATATATATATATTTATATATATATATATATATATATATATATATATATATATATTTATATATATATATATATATATATATATATATATATATATATATATATATATATATATATATATATATATTCAGGACATGAAAAATCTCTTAGATTACCTTTTCATACGGTCTAGAAATACTGATGAATATATTCCAGCATATAATGAGGCCAAACTCAAATATGATGCCATTATAATAAGAGAAAGACAGAAACATTTCAGGGAAATCATAGAAAAATCTGCGAATAGGTCGAAAACGATGTGGAATTTTGTTAATCAAACAATGGGTAAAAAAAAGAAGTTCATCTGAAATAGAGAATGAACCTAAACCTCAAGAACTAGATGACAAATTTAATAATTTATTTATAAATGTCGCGTCCACACTCTAAGAAAATTTTCCCAAGAGTACTTTCAAACGTGAATCGATTGAGCGTAACAACAAATCATTTTACTTATTTGATATATCTGAAAAAGAAATAGTAAATACCGTTAAAAAAATGAAAAACTCCAAATCAACCGGATGGGTGGCATATCCATAGATGTAATTAAGCCATGTATAAAACTGATTGCAAACCCTTTGGTTCATGTGATGAATAGGTCTTTCGTTGATGGTGTATTTCCTGATTCTTTGAAAATTTCAATAATAAAGCCCTTACTTAAGAAAGGAGATTTGAAAGATCCGAATAGCTATCGCCCAATCACCCTCATATCTACATTCGCGAAGATATTCGAAAAAATACTGGCATCAAGATTACTAAGTTTCTTCGTTCTAAGTTGAGAACTATGTTATGTTAAGGTTATAGGGAGTCATGCGGGGGATATTTTAGGAAGAATAGGATTCCTACGCTATGTGGTTTATATATATATATATATATATATATATATATATATATATATATATATATATATATATATATAGATATAAAGAGTGTTGATGTTTATGTATCTACATCCAGCTTATTTTGAAGGATACAAAAATTATAACAACACTAGACGTAATGAACCATATTTGTATCCACGTCACACTTTGAGTTTAACACAAAGATCACCTCTCTATATGGGCTTGAAACTATTCAATTCTCTTCCCAAATGTTTGAAATGTATTTCAGTGCTCAATATTTTTAGGAAAACTCTATATGAACTGATCATTAAATGTGAACCCTATTCAAAAGAAGAATTTATAATTTTCTGTAATAAAATAACTGAATTAAGTTTTTCTCTTTTGTTGACGAATTCAACCTAACTGTATACTGTACATTGTATATTGTAAAAATAATTTCTTGAATTAAATATATATTATTATTATTATTATTATTATTATTATTATATATATGTGTATATATATATATATATATATATATATATATATATATATATATATATATATATATATATATATATATATATATATATATATATATATCAATATATATATATAAACTCTTGATAATTATTAGCAATAACAGGCTGGTTGAATCTTGAAAAACTCGATTTTAATAAAAAATTGACGTTCCTCTATGTTATTCGTAATTGTAATTTTCTTTGACATTTATTGATTTAAAAAATTGAAAAAAAACAGGGCTGCTTAGTATATTGCTATTCAGTTCAATATTAACATTCAAAATTGTTATCACCAGATGGTAAGGGAAACCAAAGAAACCCTCACCTACGCAATGTTTGAAAATAATAATAAAAGGGTACTATTTATCTAACAACAAAGAAATGAGTCATGGAAAAACATTAAAGAAGTGGAGTAGAATTATCGGTATAGACGCTTATATGGAAGCAGCCGTTGACACGTTGTTTCGGACTCTTTGGTCCTCATCAGAACGGCGTAGCCAAGTATTGGATTGAAAATTTGAAGATGAAAAAAGTACAACAAACAAAATCCTTAGATACGGAAGATAATCACACAATTGTGGTTTATTGTCTGAACTCTCCGGTATGGAGATTTGGTCAAAACTTTGCCACGGAGGCGATTAATGCTTTCCGCGAGATCTAAGAACGAGTAAATAAACAATAACAATGAAATTAGTTGCTGGAAAATATTAAATAGGTAGAGCAAAATTATCGGAATAGTTCGTTTATATGAAAGTAGCCGTTTTCAATGAAATTTTTTATTTATTTAGAATATCAAATCTTTTAAAAAGGGGTACTTACAGTTTATAAGAAAGTTTAAAACCCTCAGCTTAAGTTTAGGATCATTGCCATATTTTCAGCTTGCAATATTTAATTATTTATTCGAATTGTTGTTGCCTGTGATCTATTTTTAAACTCTTGATAATTATTAGCAATAACAGGCTGGTTGAATCTTGAAAAACTCGATTTTAATAAAAAATTGACGTTCCACTATGATATTCGTAATTGAAATTTCTTTGACATTTATTGATTTAAAAAATTGAAAAAAAAACAGGGCTGCTTAGTATATGCTATTCAGTTCAATATTAACATTCAAAATTGTTATCACCAGATGGTAAGGGAAACCAAAGAAACCCTCACCTACGCAATGTTTGAAAATAATAATAAAAGGGTACTATTTATCTAACAACAAAGAAATGAGTCATGGAAAAACATTAAAGAAGTGGAGTAGAATTATCGGTATAGACGCTTATATGGAAGCAGCCGTTGACACGTGTTTCGGACTCTTTGGTCCTCATCAGAACGGCGTAGCCAAGTATTGGATTGAAAATTTGAAGATGAAAAAAGTACAACAAACAAAATCCTTAGATACGGAAGATAATCACACAATTGTGGTTTATTGTCTGAACTCTCCGGTATGGGAGATTTGGTCAAACTTTGCCACGGAGGCGATTAATGCTTTCCGCGAGATCTAAGAACGAGTAAATAAACAATAACAATGAAATTAGTTGCTGGAAAATATTAAATAGGTAGAGCAAAATTATCGGAATAGTTCGTTTATATGAAAGTAGCCGTTTCAAATGAAATTTTTTATTTATTTAGAATATCAAATCTTTTAAAAAGGGGTACTTACAGTTTATAAGAAAGTTTAAAACCCTCAGCTTAAGTTTAGGATCATTGCCATATTTTCAGCTTGCAATATTTAATTATTTATTCGAATTGTTGTTGAGGACCAAAGAGTCCGAAACACGTGTCAACGGCTGCTTCCATATAAGCGTCTATACCGATAATTCTACTCCACTTCTTTAATGTTTTTCCATGACTCATTTCTTTGTTGTTAGATAAATAGTACCCTTTTATTATTATTTTCAAACATTGCGTAGGTGAGGGTTTCTTTGGTTTCCCTTACCATCTGGTGATAACAATTTTGAATGTTAATATTGAACTGAATAGCATATACTAAGCAGCCCTGTTTTTTTTCAATTTTTTAAATCAATAAATGTCAAAGAAATTTCAATTACGAATATCATAGTGGAACGTCAATTTTTTATTAAAATCGAGTTTTTCAAGATTCAACCAGCCTGTTATTGCTAATAATTATCAAGAGTTTAAAAATAGATCACAGGCAACAACAATTCGAATAAATAATTAAATATTGCAAGCTGAAAATATGGCAATGATCCTAAACTTAAGCTGAGGGTTTTAAACTTTCTTATAAACTGTAAGTACCCCTTTTTAAAAGATTTGATATTCTAAATAAATAAAAAATTTCATTGAAAACGGCTACTTTCATATAAACGAACTATTCCGATAATTTTGCTCTACCTATTTAATATTTTCCAGCAACTAATTTCATTGTTATTGTTTACTTACTCGTTCTTAGATCTCGCGGAAAGCATTAATCGCCTCCGTGGCAAAGTTTGACCAAATCTCCCATACCGGAGAGTTCAGACAATAAACCACAATTGTGTGATTATCTTCCGTATCTAAGGATTTTGTTTGTTGTACTTTTTTCATCTTCAAATTTTCAATCCAATACTTGGCTAAGCCGTTCTGATGAGGACCAAAGAGTCCGAAACACGTGTCAACGGCTGCTTCCATATAAGCGTCTATACCGATAATTCTACTCCACTTCTTTAATGTTTTTCCATGACTCATTTCTTTGTTGTTAGATAAATAGTACCCTTTTATTATTATTTTCAAACATTGCGTAGGTGAGGGTTTCTTTGGTTTCCCTTACCATCTAGTGATAACAATTTTGAATGTTAATATTGAACTGAATAGCATATACTAAGCAGCCCTGTTTTTTTTCAATTTTTTAAATCAATAAATGTCAAAGAAATTTCAATTACGAAAATCATAGTGGAACGTCAATTTTTTATTAAAATCGAGTTTTTCAAGATTCAACCAGCCTGTTATTGCTAATAATTATCAAGAGTTTAAAAATAGATCACAGGCAACAACAATTCGAATAAATATATATATATATATATATATATATATATATATATATATGTATATATATATATATTTATATAAAAATAATAATAATAATAATAATATAAGTTTATTTAACATAAGTTTGACAAAATTTCATATAACATAAATTAATACATACCATTTTTCTTTCCTATAATATGACAACCTACTCTAATTATCATTCCTAAAATGTAAATAAACAAAATAATACTCTACTCCCACAAAGGCTTTGCCAGAGCGTGGGATAAATTTTCTCTAAGTTAAATAATAATCTGAAATAACGTCTGTGCATTTATTCACAATCTGAATCCCGACACATCATCCAAGACAGAACGCTTCCTCTCATTCAATCAAGGAGCCGATGAGATTTCTAGGTCGTTCCCTAAGAAATCTCTTTGTTCGAACTACAAATAGTTTCCTAGTTTCCAGGTTTCTTATCTCGTACGGTAGAAAATTAAATAATCTATTTCCCAGATATTCGAAAGATATATATATATATATATATATATATATATATATATATATATATATATATATATATAATCTCTTGAAAATTATTAGCAATAACAGGCTTGTTGAATCTTGAAAAACTCGATTTTATTAAAAAGTTGACGTTTCGCCACGACATTCGTGGCTTTATCAAAACTTTCGAAAAAATTGAAATTTCTTAGACATTTATTGATTTGAAAAAATTTGAATAGAAACAGACTACTGTTTCACTAAAATTTTTCGGCTGTGGCCGTTCTTTGTTATTTATTACGTGCTATTCAGTCCAATATTAACATTCAAATCTGTTATTAGTAGATGGTAAGGGAAACCACAGAAACCTTTACCGACGTAATGTTCGAAATGGGTTCAAATTATTTTGATTTTTAAGAGTCAAGGAATAGGGTACTATTTATCTTTTTTTCAAAAATTTCTTATTGCGGCTGTGGCCGTCTTCAGTTATTAATTACGTGCTATTTAGTCCAATATCAACAGACAGGTCTGTTGATATTAGATGGAAAGGGAACCACAGAAACCTTCACCCACGTTATGTACAAAATAGGTTTAAAATATTGGATTGTTGTCTTTAAAAAGACAGTACTTGTAATTTTGGAGATCACATGTTCTAAACTATACTTTTTTTTTAGAAAAATTGAAAATTCTAGATGTTTAGATTTTGTCTAAGAAGATGAGTTGTTATGGTTAGAGTTTGTTGTTTGTTGAATTATTTTGTTTTGATTTATGTTGTTTCTTAGAAAAATTAAAGAATTAAATCTGCGTATATTGAACTCAAATGTTTGATATCTGTTCTATCATTTACGACTTTATTTAAATTTTTTTGAATATGTAACATTTCTAAAATTTCTCTGCGTTTTTGATCTTTTTCTATTTCCAAAATTTTTGTGCTATTAAAGTTGAAAGTATGATTCTCATTGTTTTTATGTTTTATTAGTGCTGTGTTCTGTGTTCTGGTATATTTGTGTGCTTTTAATCTTTCTTCTAAATTTTGAAAAGTTTGTCCTATATATGATTTATTACAATTATTACAGGGTATACTATAAACAACATGACATTTTTGTAGAAGAGGTGTTTTACTTTATAATTTAGAATATATTTGTTTAATTTGATTTTGTGCGGTGTGGGCTACTTTTATATCGTGTGGATTTAAAATTTGTGAAATTTTATTACTTAAATGAGGAATATATGGAAGAGGAATATATTTTCTGTTAATATTTTCTTTTTTTGATGTTTCTAATGTTTTGTAAAGTTTATGAGTTCTATTTTTAGTGATTTTCTGTATAAGTTTTATTGGGTAATCGTTTTTCATGAGTAATTTATGGACATCTTGTAATGGTGAAGTAATTTTAAGTGCTTTGTCTATGTATCCGATTATTAAACTCTTTTTTTGTGATAAATGATGTGTACTGTTGTAGTTCAATGTTCTTTGTGAAAAAATTTCTTTTCTATGCCATTTTGTGATAATTTCATTGTTTTTATGTATGAGAGTAATATCAAGAAAATTTAATGTATTGTTCGTTTCTTTTTCTAGAGTAAATTGTAATTTTTTATTGAAGTCGTTGAATTTTTTGAGAATATCATCAATGAAATCTTCTGATGTTATTATAAGGCAATCATCAACATACCTTTTGAAAGTTATAATTCGTTCATTCGAATTATTTAATACATTTTCTTCTAAATATTCTAAAATTAATTGAGCTATATCACTGGAAATAGGACTTCCCATTGCTACACCATCAATTTGTTGGTAGAAGTTATTTTCATATTGAAAATAGTTTGTACCAAGAGCAAATTGAATTACTTCTATAAAATCGGTTTTAGGAATATTTGCATAATTTTCCATTTGTCCATTAATTATTATTGGAACCAAAGAATTTGGAATATTGGTATAAAAAGAAACAACATCTAATGAAAAAAATTTGTAATTGTTAGGTATTTTCAAAGTTTTAAGATGGTCTACTAGATCGAGAGAATTTTTGATATAATAAGGATTTTGATTTACTATATTTTTTAATATTGAAGAAAGAAATTTAGAAAGATTATATAGAGGTGATTGAATATAAGAGACAATAGGTCTTAATGGTATGTTTTCTTTATGTATTTTAGGAAGACCATAAAATTTAGGTGAAAGGCTGTTGTGTCGAATTAATTCTTTTGATGTTTGTGGAGAAATGAAATTTTTTTGTTGCCATGTTTTAAACAATTTGTTACTTTCATTTTGCAGAGTCTTAGTCAAATTTTTTTTGATTTGTTTATATGTAGATGAATCACTAAGCATTGCAGAAATTTTTTGTTTGTATGTATTTGTTTCTAGTATAACTGTTTTGTTTCCTTTGTCTGATTTAGTTACTGTTAGTTGTATATATATATATATATATATATATATATATATATATATTATATATATATATATATATATATATATATGTATATATATATATATATATATATATATATATATATATATATATATATATATATATATATATATATATATATATATTATATATATATATATATATATATTCATTACAGAGAGAGAACGAATGAAATTTGTTTTATCAGTTTTCAACCAAATTGAGGAGATATATATATATATATATATATATATATATATATATATATATATATATATATATATATATATATATATATATATATATATATATATATATATATATATATATATATATATATATATATATATATATATATATATATATATATATATATATATATATATATATATATATATATATATATATATAAATGTATATATCACCAAATTATAATACAATGTTCGAGAATCATCCTAACAATCGAACCACTATATAATTTTTCATTATAATAATATTTTAATATTCATGAAATTTGGAAAATAGTTTCCATCAGTTTTTTCATACTTTATCAAATTGACGCATACATCCTCATAATATAAAAGCAAAGTTTTTCGAGAGTTGCTGAAATATCTATCTGAACCTAATCAGATAACAACCCTGCGGACATAGATGCAAGAAAAACTAAGAAAAGTTTCATGAAAAATTTATGTTGTTCCGTACGTTCATTTTTCTTTCAGGAAACATCTGTTGTTTGTTTCTGACATAAGACAGATTGGTTCGGTACGATTTATTATGAACCCTACATCAAATTCTTTGTGTATTATATGAAACATTCCACCTGTCACATCAAAGTTATTGATAATTTTGTCCATTTTTGTGATCGAAAAAATATTCCAAAATTATAACAAAATGAAAATTTGCAGAAAATATTTTTAAATAATGTAATATATATATATATATATATATATATATATATATATATATATATATATATATATATATATATATATATATATATATATATGTATATATATATATATATACCGGGTGTCCCAGTATACCTGTTCCAATAGATTATCTCAGCCATTTCGAAAGATGAAAATTTGAAAATTTCATGATCTCCAATTCGTTCAAGAGACCTTCAACTGAGAAAAAACAAAAATTTAAAGTCACTTCCGGTTTGACCGGAAGTGACTCTGACTTTTTTGTTTCAAATAGTACCCTGTATATTTTTTGCAATTCTTTATTTTTACTAAGAATTATCTTTCCAACGATGTATCACACTTTGTATTTCATATTTGATTTGATGGAGAAACGGTAAATTTAAATTTCAAATTGAAAGAATTGCAGTAGGCACCGATATTTTGTGCAATTTTGATTTCGACTTCAATAATAATTGATAATTTATGAAAAAATTTGCACTGACTGCAATAGGGACTTTATTGCACTCATCTATCACTCTACTATAGCGTTCTGTCATCATGACAGACATACAGTTTCAAATCGACGCCAAATTCAGCCTATTTTCTGTGAGATTGTATTACGTTTTAAATAGTTGCACGTTTCATATAATTGTCAATCATATTCATTACATAATGGACTACAAAATTACGAGAAAATATAATTTGTTAAAAATAAAATTAGTTTGTTCGGATATACTGAATTACACAAAATGTTTTTGTATTACTTTTAACAGATAGATTTAAACAAACAATGTCTTCCTTACAGTATAGTGCCACCTGAATGGAAAATGTTTTGGTGTTTGCATGAACGTAAAAAATATATTATATGCAGCTCCTAATAAAAATAAGGTATAATTGTTCATAAAATATCAATTATTATTGAAGTCAAAATCATAATTACACAAAATATCGTAGCCTACTGCAATTCTCTCAATTTGATATTTAAATTTACGTTTACTCCATCAAATCAAATATGAAATACAAAGTGTGATACATTGCTGGAAAGATAATTTTGAGTAGAAATAAAAAATTGCAAAAAATATACAGGGTGCTATTTGAAATAAAAAAGTCAGAGTCACTTCTGGTCAAACCGGACGTGACTTTCAATTTTTGTTTTTCTCAGTTGAAGCTTCCTTGAACGAATTGAAGATCATGAAATTTTTAAATTTTTATCTTCCGAAATGGCTGAGATAATCCATTGGAACAGGTATACTGGGACACCCGGTATATATATATATATATATATATATATATATATATATATATTAAAAATTATTATGTGTCATAGATTGTCATCTCGATGACAGTTGAAGAATAGTCCATTCCATCATAAGCAACTAAGAATTTTTCGAGATAATTTAAGTTTTTAATATATTGAACCGATGTAATTATTCTTAACCAGTTGATGTATTTCCAATTTCGAAGTGAGAAATATATTTCTGAATATTTCTTCCCGAATGATACAACTATAAAGTAGTTCCATATTCTCAATATTGGACAAGGCAAGCTGAAATATTTTCAGTATATAGGTGTTCTTTCCAAACTTTTCAAATAAACTGTCAGTAAGTTTCGGTGAGGTGAATGTTACAAGGTTCAAAATGAAAGGAGCGTATCTACATTGCTATTTTATACATAGATATAGTGGAAATGAAATTATTATTATGGTAAGTTATGGAGAAGAGAGCGAAAATTTCCCAACGGATATAATATTCCGGTATCTTACGGTCAATATATTATAATAGCAATATCGACTTGAATATACAAGGGGTATACAGAATTCTATTGTAACTAACAGCTTATAATTTAATTATAAAAGATAAACATAATTTTTGCATGAATGAACTTTTTTGTATTATGAAATTAACTAGATATTATGTCTACTATTAACAATAAATCATGATATATTACAAAAGATTCAATATGAAGAAATATTTCAAAATTAAATGGACATGCAAAATTTTTGAGTCTTATTTTCTCCGTTATGAAAAATCTGAAAGTGAATTAAGATCATGATAAAAACTCTATCGCAGCGAGCTGCATTAGAAAAGCAGGATTTCAAAACGTATTCAGTTTCAAAAATTTATTCATTCAATTATTATTTTTGTTCCAAATCCAAAAAGCAAAAATTGCGCCCTCTATCGTGTGAACAATATTCATTTCCTCCTCCGGAGGATAAAACAAGATATCATCCGAAACTACCTACATACAAAGTTTCAATCCTATGGTCCCAAAATTGCGCCTTCTATCGTGTCAACAAGATATATTTCCTCTCCTGGTGGACTAACCCCCCAAGCAATTCGTACCAATACCAATCTCATCCAATATGTCATACGAAACTACCTATCACAAACTTTCAAACCTATTGCTCCAAAATTACAACCTTTATCATGTAAACATGATTTCTTTCTTCCCTCAGGGGGTCGACCCCCCAACCAACTCGAACCAAAACCAAACCTATTCAAGATATCATACAAAATTATCTAGATACGAACTCTAAACCCTATTGCTACAAAATTGCGTATATATATATATATATATATATATATATATATATATATATATATATATATATATATATATATATATATATATATATATATATATATATATATATATATATATATATATATATATATAGATATATATATATATATATATATATATATATATATATATATATATATATATATATATATATATATATATATATATATATATATATATATATATATATATATATATATATATATATATATATATATATATATATATATATATATATATGGCGAAACGTCAACTTTTTAATGAAATCGAGTTTTTTGATATTCAACAAGCCTGTTATTGCTAATAATTATCAAGAGATTATATATATATATATATATATATATATATATATATATATATATATATATATATATATAGATATATATATATATATATATACAAAAAAAATAATGTTGATTTTTTCTCAATGTCCCTTTCTGGGATAAAAAGTGCATTGAAGAGGCACAGGGGTGACTTCTGAATTCTGATTTGTAACTTCTAATATCTAATTCACAGGTTTTCAAAGTGAAAACCTGCTAAAAAGTGCCTTTCAGTGGAAATTAACTTTCTCCTTTGACCGTCGCTATTTTTATGTAGAGATTTCTTGATTTATAGTGGATTTTGAGTTTTTCTGCACTAAGAGGGTTGAAATTTGGTACGTGGATTGAGTGGACTCAACACCGTCATTTTCATGTTATTCCGTGGGTTTTGATGGTTTTTTTACCTCGACATCCGCTCCAAATTGAGTAAGGGGGTTAACACATATTCTAGACGTTGATTTTAAATCGTAAAGAGAAAAAACTTTTACTTAATTTAATTTGATGTTTGCTGAATCTGTTTTTCAGGTTATATTTTTTATACATAGCATTTATTTGATTAATATATTACGTTACAAGTTGCTGAATGCTTAAAAATCCAGCACTAGCCCAAAATTCGGACATTTATTGAATGGCAGGCAATGGAGTTCTCCACATTTACAGTATATTGTAACAAGATCCATTCGATTCATGATTTCAATATTGAAATACTGAAAACAAAGAATATTTGAATTCTTGAAGTTATGAAAACTGGGACGAATTATAACGTAATATTTCAGGAAAATATAGATGAAACTTCTTAACCCCTGGGGAGTACCTACTCAAACTGACACTTGAACAGCAAATATTTCTATAAATTAGAAGAAGACATGAAGAATAATATGAAAATTTAACAATGGGTATTTAATTGAAAATTTAAACCAGAAGCTACATAACGACTGCCATTTGAATACATAAGGCCAAAGTTGTGATGCAAGAGAATAACGTTATTTGAATAGCAAATTAATGAATATGAAAGTTCATGGAATCCGAAATCAGCTGTTTTTCAAGAAAGGCTTTCACAGCTCAATACTCGTTGGCTGGTCGAAAAAATTCAAGAACTCATCTCTGATAAACATGACTTACATGAAGATTGTTTCTTTTTTCGTTTCGTATCGCTCATTTATATACGTCCATATTCTTCATCCCTTATAGCTATCTGTTGTCTTCCATTTATTGGGGTACAACTCTATTCATGAAGTTTACTTTACATTCAATTCAACTATATGTCATTCTGAAAGGTATTAAATGATGAAACTCAATTAGACAATATAGATTTCGACGAGAAAAAAGGAGTTTTACTTTGATGATAAATTTTTTCTGACAATATATTATTTGAACCTATTAAAACTGCGTATTTTTGGTCACATTTTCAAAAATTGCCAATTAGAAATCGAATATACTGAATATTTCCGTCCTGTCAAAAATCTCATGTAAAAGGAATGCAATTATCGCAAAATCACAGCGTTAGTTTCATTGTAAAAAGAGAAGGAGCCCTGCGATAACTGCACTGTAGACCGATAATTGCACAGTTCATATTGTGTTTATCGATGACAAGAGACAAGCTGAAAATTCATAAATTACTAACGTCAGTTTGACTGTTGAACAGTTTATTCTGGAAATATTCCTCCGAATTACACTCGTGCATCAGAATAACCGGATAATTTTGCATTCCAAAGTGTTCTCTTTGAAAAACTGCATTTTGTCATTTTCATATTTCGGAGAAAATGAAAATTAACTCATGCAGTTTTTTCACAACACGCTGTCATGCAAAATTATCGATAATTTTCATGCACTTGTGCAATTACTGAAGAATATTTTTCTCCTGCCAAAAATCACATATAAACGGAAAGCACGAAAATTACAGCGATAAAAACCCTAAGGTAATTATTATTTATGTCTTTTCATCATTTATTTCAATTTAAAAATATTTTCTATGACTAAGTACACTTGTCAATTTGACAATATTCAAAAATGTCGGTTTCAAGATTTGGTAACAAAAATAGTTGGTCAAAACTTTCCTTAAGCATGTTGCTTTTAGCATGTTACCAAAAAGCAACATATTTGAGGAAAGTTATGTCAAAATTATAAAAATATGCTTTCGAAAATCTGTGACAAAATTATTGCAAATAATCAATGTTTTTGGGATATTATAGCTCATAAGTCCATAGAATCTTCTATGGTAGAGAATTTGCCTTTTCTTCAATGAAATTGCTGTCTTCTAAAATTTATACTAGTCTTATATTTTTGAAGGAAGACGAACAAAAATTAACGCTACATCATGTAGAAATTTGAGAATTCCCAAAAGACTAAGAATACCAATACATATCTCTTTTAGGGCCAAACAATTTTGTGTTTTTCAGTATAGCTTCCTTACGTTTTTCAAAGTTACTACACTATGAAAGCTGAACGATAAAAATAATACTTTCCTTCATGAAATCCCTATAATAATAATTCGACAGCTTAAAAAATATAACAAGTAGCTGATCAATTTTAAAATTTTTTTTCAGTTCAAAAAAGAAATGGGAAACATTTCCAATATAATACTTTCCAACAAAAACTTCATTACAACAATTACTACTCAAAATCACAAAATCGATGCCCTTAATACGTTGAGAGAAATATTTGAGTGTGTATTTCAGCATACGAAAGTTCCTTTTCCATAAATTGGGATGCTGATAATCACTTGACATACAGAGGATGTTCGTCTACTACAAACTGGCACAGTTTTTCTCTTGAAATGCAATAAGTTTCCGCTTCGCATTGTCGACTGTCAAGTAGTTTTCCTAGCTTTTTCGGAGCGTGTACTTTGAAGTTTTCGTGAGGTTTGTAAAAGTTTCAGTTGCTTTTCCTTTGATGTATTTTTTTTTCTCATCAAGGAGGTGGTTATCTAACAGTATATAGCGTATAGAGCGAGATGTTCGATGTTTAGTCACCAATGGATGGCAAGAAAAGTTTTCATCGAAAATTAAACACATTCATTATATTTCTGATTTCGGGCATTGCTAATCATTATGATTTAATTACTTGATTATCCGTCTCAGATTAGTTTCGAGTATCGAGTATTGAACTCTCAGTCCATGATTATAATCAAACGTGAGCCAATTTATATACTGATTTGAATATTAACTTTACTGTAAACGGAGTTTGAATCCATGTGTATGTGATGTTTTCAATTATCATAAATTGACCAGTAAATTTGAATCATATAATGTGAAAACAAATTAAAATAAATTGTCAGGAGTAGTAAAGTATCACATCTTATGAATAAATGGAAATAGCGATATCTGTATTTCCAATCCTAATGTATGTTTCGAAATGAATAATTGAGTAAATCAAGATATTTTGATAGCGATGTCTGGTATTTGTACGAACGTATTCTGATTGAAAGTGAAGTGAAAACCGCGAATAAAAGAGATCCGTCACTAAGATCATATTTTAGCCTAACACCAACTCAGTTCGCTATTTGGAGGTATTGTAGAGGTTAGAAAAACTTTCAGAAACACCTCTTTATCCTCGAGATTACTCTAGGGACCCGAATTTTAGATATGTTGTTCAAAATTGAACATATGAGAAATTTTAACCATTGCAACTAACCTCACACCCCTAAACCTTGACTGAAATATATATATATATATATATATATATATATATATATATATATATATATATATATATATATATATATATATATATATATATATATAAATATATATATATATATATATATATATATATATATATATATATATATATATATATACATTATAATATTCAGATATTTTCGTTGAAAAGAAATCACTAACGATAATTCTTGAAAAACTAAATACATTACATCAGAGCAGCAAACAAGTTATCGAAGAAGCACTGATAATAAAAATATCAAAATGAAATTCAACTTTTAGAACAGCTGTAAATTCGCGAGATAACATTTGATGAATCTCATGACAGAGCAAAACGAAATCTGCGGGTAACTTGGAATAATTCTGTTGCGTTTTGAAATGATAAATGATTTCAGCATATCATCCATAAAAAAGTTCGCACAAGTTCCATTTCTGAAGTGTGATAGTATCGTTTTCTAGAACACAGAAGAATAAAATATTATGCAATCAAACAATACTTTTTCTTGGGGGTAACTGAAGCCTACAAAATTATCAACAATGACAAATATCTGGAATATTATAATTGTACTATGACAATCTAACTGTGTTTCCGAATCATGTCACGGAGAAAACATTTTCCAAGCTTTCTCATTGTGCGTTCTTACCAGATCTAGCTCCCTCAGAGCAGCATCTGTTTCCAGAACTAAAAACTTTTCTTTCATTACAGTTGAATGGAAGAATCATGCAGAGAGTAATTGAGCATTTGGAAAGTATTGAATAAACTCATTTCCTCGAAGAAATCTTGGATCTGGTGGAAAGTTGAGACAGATGCTTCTAATTTAGAGAGAACTATGTCGAATATGAAATGCTTATGAATCTCTGATTGGTCTTCCAATATAAAAATGAAACACCCGTTGAAAGAGTTCACTTTATTTCAGTCCAATTTTTTTTTCTGAGATTCTTCATTGAGGATTCACAAAGAGGAAGTATATCTGTGCAACTAGTACGGTTTGAATCGAATATTTTGCGACAAAAATACAATGTATGACTTATTCTAAATTTAAAATGATAAATGTGAAATCAGATGGTGAAATGAAGGAAGATACCTATTCAATATATATATATATATATATATATATATATATATATATATATATATATATATATATATATATATATATATATATATATATATATATATATATATAGGTCCTATAACTCTGGCTACTGTGCTGAAAGCAAATGAGGAAAGCTAGTGAATATTGTTCAAATATATGTGTTTCATAAGCAACATCCCAATACCTCTTGAACGTAACATCTCGAATTTCATAATTGAAGGCAATTGACATTTGGTTGAACGGGTAATTATATAGTTGAACGTGGCCCTCATTAAATTTGATAGCAGTAGCTAATCTCAATCACTTATTCTGGGCTCACAAAGGCGAATCTCTATTCAGATAATTCTGGTTTGAAAATTTCCTATGAATATGCCAACAAAACGCCGCCATAATGGACAGGTTATAGTATTGAATAATACCAACCTAAAATAAGAATCTGCGGAAAGAGTATCTATTTATTATTTCTATAGGAACTCTCTTAATTTACTCTTCAAAAAATAGAGCAATCCTTCCTAACAAAATCTAACCTACAAGTCGAAAGTATGAAATTTATTAGATGAATTTTTTCAAAATCGAATTCAACTGTTTCATCAATTCGATGCTTTCTAAAAATTTTGTTTAGTGATGTTGGGTTAGGATAGGTTCATATTTTGCAACCCAAATATAGGTAACCTAATTATTATCAAATCTTAATATACATACTATCAATACTGCCAGCGTCCAATATTGCGGCATTTTGTTGACATTATTTGCTAAGAAAATTTCGAAATTGAAAATATGAGAATCGTTGACTATCAGAATCATCTGAATATAGATTAGTCGTCTTCAATCCTGAGTTACAAAACTTTGTCAAATTTAGGGAGGGCGACGTTCAAATAAATAACTATATATACTAAGTATATAATTATAAGAGAAATGTTGAGAAGACGACTGATTAATTATTAACGATTGATAAAAACATGCTAAAATATCTTCCTTTTTAACGAACGAAAGTTAAATTTTATATTATCAAGATAATAAAAAAAAATTGAAATTATTGAAGAAGTCATAAATTATTCGAAAATTCGAAATAGGTCAAATGCATATCCTTTTCGTTGAAATCAATGGATTTAACATGACGTAGAGATATATTACTTGTTTACGGGAAGACAGACGAGTCAACCCCTTTTCCAACCAATCTGTCGCCCTACCGTCGATGTTATTGCAGAGGATCAATAACAACTAGGAGAAGCAACACAATATATAGGAAATCGGAGTGAAGTAACGCTTTGGGCAACGATGACAGTTATATATCATCCCTCAGAGCTTGGATAAGTCCTTTAAGGGTGATTAAATCTCATTTGTCTACCGTTACTTGGATAATTAAATTAGAATTTTCATCTAAATTTGGTTCGAAGTACATTTAGCAGAATCATGGGATCTCATATACCTACTCTAATAAATTGGTTTCAATATTAAACATCAATGACAGTCTGCCTCAGCTGAATGCTGAACTAATAGATAGCAAACAACATAAGATGTGATTAAAATCTTTATATTTGTATTGAAAAGACGATTTGTACGTTCTCGTTTATTAGTTGAAATTTTGTCGATAAAATCTAAATCATTTCGAGTATTTTCGAGTAGCGAAAAATAAACCAATATACACTACTTCATAATGCGGGCTGCACACGGACGTCGATGAATTAATACATCGACGTGCATCCAAAAACCTGATTGCATAAACACATACGTACAAAACTACAGTTTTGTCTTGATACATCAACGTACATCCAAGAATTACAATCGATATAACGTTAAATCGCATCCAAACGATCACACCTGTACGTGTTCGTTGAATGCGCATCCAAAAATTCAAGCGATTCAGAAAACATCAACGCGGCGTTTATCCGGAGTGTGCATTCAAAAACGTGGGTATTTTTGCATCCACATTAACGCTATTGGTTGTGCGTTCTTGGATGCACGTTGATGTGAAAAGACATCAACGTCCGTGTGTAGGGGCCTTAAGACAAATCAAAATTGCAAATCTCAAATAGTACATAATCGAAATTTACCGGTACAATTATTGCTGAAGCATCTTCTTAAGCAAATCATCGTCACGAGAATCCAAAGTATTGAAATCAAATTTGTGTAAGTACTATACACATTTAATTATAGTAGAAATTTTACCACTAAACGACTGAACGACCAGATGAATCTAATTTATTTTCATAAATAAAATCTTACTGGTGTTCATGATCAAAAAAACCACTACTATAATAATTATACTCGGTTAAAAGGTTATACTGGGTACAATTCATAATATTTCCTATAGAAACAGATCGTTATATGACGAATATTTGCAGTATGTTCAATCTATACATGATTCATTCAATGATTATTGTTGCCGTGTCTTCAGAAAACGATGATTCCTGAGAAATCTTTCATCTTCAGTTCCATCTTGCAACCTCGAATCTCAGTTTATCTACGTGTTACGCAACGGAAAAAGAAGCGACAGTCAAGGGTCAAAGAGTAGATTGCAGGCTCTTCTGAAGAAAATAAAGACCCGGCTGTTTCACCTTCGTCACAATCATGTGCAAGGAAAAAATATGATTGGAATAATGGAAAGAAATCCTTCAACCAGGTCATAGAATACATTTTACACATATAAATTTGGAATGACGGAGGCGCCGGACAGTTTTGCAAAATAGAATACTAGAAAGACATTTGTCGAAGGAATGTTATTCACACGGTATTCTTACTGTTATCTGTTGGCCTTAGCAATTCAACCAATATTTCTTCGTAACCAGCAAGAGAGCACTTTAGGTATACATCTGGCTATACCAGGATTTATACATTTTCTAAATACTCTCTATGCATTACAAGTATGCAGCGAAAGTGTTGTTATATGTTCTATGGAATAATTTATATAAACATACTAGGCCAAGCTATAGAGGTTTGGAGTGAGCATTTTGTGTAGAAGGTGTTATAAGAAAACTAGCTGCGCCATTGTTCGGAAAATAGTTTCATATGATAGTGTGAGACTTTTATCACTCCACTAATTTATTTAAAACTTTCTTATTCACAATTGAACAAGAAATCTTAAGGGTACTCATTATGGTGTCAAGAGAGAAATTGTAGAGAATGAGAACACGTAGAAAATGAGTGGTCGAAGGACTTGATGGGACAGTAAGTTTAAGCTAATTCATAAATCGGTTATTTTCTGAGTTATGGCATAGACCCTCCAGTCAGTAATAGTATTTAATATAAACTCCATACGTGCAAAAAGTAGGCGCACTGTCCGATGCATAGTTTTGCCCAGATTATGGCATTACGACTATCAACATCAAGAGTAACTATTTGTTTATATTTGCAGCAAATATATATATATATATATATATATATATATATATATATATATATATATATATATATATATATATATATATATATATATATATATCGAGTCCTGGCAGTTTTAATTTTATAAGCAAAACATTGGATAAACAACCATTTTCTGCATAAAATTGATAATAATTAAGTTATAGATAATAAATTCCAGTGAAAAACATTAACACCTGCTCATTGTACGAGGAGAAATGAAGCAACTTCCATTGATTAAATACTTCATAATCCTTGTCGTATACGACTCTGGATTTCTCCGGCATTGAACTATTCGCAGGTTTAGCTGCATTTTCTATGATAGTCTTGGGTAAATTCATTTTCATTTCCATTATTTTCATAAGACTACACAAAGAAAGCAGCAATGACATTCACTAAATATAATGACAAAAATATTCATGTCAAAATATCAACAAATGAAATGCCTACTATGAGAGGGAAAATGGAAAGTATAGGGGCAATTAACCGATTTTGAAATCGAGTTTTCATTTTAATAAAATAATTTTTTCGTGAAAAATAAAATCTTGTATGCACCACGTGCGTTACTAGATCCCAAATAACGCACTTGGTACATAAATAACTATTAATCGAGATCTATGATGTTGAAGTTAAGTGATTTATTTTTGTCAATTTTGACACGAGCAACTATGTTTTAGTACAACTAATATATACATATATATATATATATATATATATATATATATATATATATATATATATATATATATATATATATATAATATATATATACTATATACATATATATATAGTATATATATATATATATATATATATATATATATATATATATATATATATATATATATATATGTATATACATATATGTTATATATTATATATACATATATATATATATATATATGATGTATATACATATATGTATATATATAAATTATATTATATATATATATATATATATATATATATATATATATATATATATATATATAAGTGAGAATGGAAATAACATGAATCATGAACAGGAGCCAGAATACCAATGAAAATTCAAAAAATGCACAGGAAAACATCCACCTACGACCTACACAGAAATTGATTATTTCAGATGCTCCACAGACCCGTCACTGCATCACACTCCTCTCACTGAACAATAGATCCCCCAAGCACAGTACATTCTTGTGCTATTGGAAGGTATTCAATGAAAATTGCATCACTCAATCAATGAAAACATTTCTTACAAATGTCAATGAATTTATATCATAAAACCCCCTCAATTAACATTAATTTGTTGAAGCATAACAAAATTTATCTATTTAACAAAATCAAAAAAGGTCTTTTTGTAATTCTAAGATTCCTACCTGTAACGAACATATGATAAGGAGTGAATTAAAAATCGTTCAGTTTCTTATAAATCGATATTGGAAAATTCAGCGCTAAATGATAACCAGAATAGTCTCAATTTTCACCTCGTTTCTATAATCCGATATACGAAAATATATTGCAATTCTCAGCGGCCATCAATAATTCACAGATGCGGATCTGAGATGCCAGTAAGGTGTGAAAATAAATCCCGTGATCCGAAAAATATCATCGGGAAGTGAACGGCATGCATGAATTTAAATGAGCAGACAGACCCTTGTGAAGGAGGTAGAAGGCACAACTAAGATGCTGAATTCGGAAATATCACCAATGCAAATATTCTGTGGATACAGGTGAAATACAGGATCTTCAGCATTTTATGTATATCAGAAACATATCAGACTTTGGATTCCTTGATAACAAATACGTTTTGAAAACATCGCATTAACATAATAACTAGTTATGTTATGTATTGAGTAATTACTAATATTCAGTCGATACAAAAATATATAATTTATCTCAAGTAATTTGAGTAATACGGATATATGTATTCAGTAATTCTTGATTTTCAGACGATGAAAAAATATATCAAATTTCAGCAATTATCTTCAAGCTTGATATATATATATATATATATATATATATATATATATATATATATATATATATATATATATATATATAATATATATATATATATATATATATAATATATATATATATATATATATATATATACATATATATATAAACGTCTTTCAGCCATCAACGTATTGGCAATTGGACTACACTACGCTGAACTTAATGGAATTGTTTTCGATTTGGTGGTTTGGAGCAATGAGATTAACCATCGATCTGTTTGGTCCAGTTATATGTTTCGAATCGTCATTTTCGTTTGGATAAGTCATAAGTCTGTAGATAGTATTTATACAAGAGCAATTTCAGTAAACATTACTTCAAACTACCAAACTATCACAAAGATTAACTGCGGAATGTTGAGCAGAATGCATGGAAACTTATCGAGTTTAGCAGGTTATTTATTTCAAAAAGAAGTCGGATAAATTTCGAAGAAGCAATGCCATAGATAATGCAGCATTAAATCATCAGTGTTTACGTGAAAGGGTCAGAGAATTAACGAGTTCTCTCTGATTTCATGAACGTGCGGTCCGGAAAACATAATATTGATATTTATGGTGTTAGTTATTTCTTCTTGCTCATTAATTTGTAACAATGGATATTGGGTGTTTTTTTATTTTTCTTGGCTTTCTCATTAATAACAGCCGTTTCAACGAAATAATAATTTTAGTTGAAAACTTGTAATGTTCTTCCTTAAAACATTGAGAAATACTCAAGTTTCACAACTTGAACCGTCGAAAAAGATATCTATGTTCGAAATACACACACACACACACACACATATATATATATATATATATATATATATATATATATATATATATATATATATATATATATATATATATATATATATATATATATATGTATCGTCATATGAGTATTTATTTGCCCTATATCACATTTTTGGCGGTTTTGAGTTAAATACATATTTTCAAAGCTCAAAATGCATTTGTTCAATATAACCAAAAATATATTATGAATTATCAAAGATAAACGAGATTTTCAATAAATTAATGCCTTATATCCCAAAAATTTTGAATGTTGAGAGCTGCTTTAATCCTATATCCAATCATTCATTTTACAGTGCAACACATGCTCTATATACAAAATTTTAAACATAAACTTTACTACTATTGATTCTATATCCATTATAATAATATTTGGCTCTACGTTTGCTATGAGTAAATTGTAGCATACGTTAGTCCTATATCTTTGATTAAACATTTGCCCCATCTCCCGTGCAAGTATTTATATTTTTTGATTAACAGAGAAGTCTACTTATATCCTATATCCAAACAACCAATAAAATTTATTATTCAGACAAAACATTCGTCCTATATCCCTTAAAAGATTTTATTTATCCATAACTCTATAGTCTACTTTCATCCTTTGTCCAAAGAGCCAATGGAAAGTATATATCTGGCAGAGCTCGCAATCACATTGCTAGTGCCCTAATTAAAAGTTTTTACAGAGTAATGGAGGATAACAAAAACATTAAAAAAATGACATTGTGATCAGACAATTGTGTGGCACAAAAAAAAAAACAGCATAATGTCTATGGCACTTCAAAATTTCCTACAAAGTGAGAAAGCTAAAAATTTGGAAATTATTGAACAAAAATTCAGCGAACCTGGGCACGGTAACCTTCAGGAAATAGATGCAGTTCACAGTATCATAGAAAGGTACTTACGTCCTAAGGAAATAAAGACCCCATTGAGCCTAATAAAATATTTGTGTCACATTCCAAACTATTTTAAGACAAAACTTACTGTTATGCAAATGACACTATCAGATTTTTATAATTATCAGGAAGTAGCTCAAACTTATATATACAGTGAAATTCCATATACAAAAATAAAACAAATAGTTTACTCAAAAGATAAACCACTGGGTCTAACTTTTCGTAACGACTTCAGTGACGAATTAAAGTTTGTTGAAATTTTAAAAAAAATCAAAAACGCGAGATTGTCCCATAATTTTGTCAGATTTTCCTTAAATTACCATTATTACGGAATTTAATACTGGATTGCGCAAAGACAAAAGGGAGCATTTGAAGTCCATGATAAAATACTTGGATGGAGTTGATTTGGAATTTTTTCAACATATTTTAAAAACAGAACCAATTTTGGTCGGGGACAAGAAAATTAAGGAGAAAAATAATGGAAAACAGTTCATAATAGAAAGGTTCCGGTGAAAAGAAAACTAGAAGAAGAAGCATCAAGTTCTTCTAAAAAGAAATTGAAATATCACAAAGTAGATTTGTCCAATAATGTGAAGAGAAAAAATGTCTTCAAGAAGTGCATGTTTCAAAAACAAAAGCATTTGCTGATAAGAAGATACTGAAAAATAAAAGTTCCTTATCGAAAAAAGTACCTGTTTTGCCAAAGAAATCGTCGTCCACCAAATCAAAGAAGAAATAAAAATATATGGTTTAATGTTTTTTAGTCTTAAGATAAAGTTTTAGTATTTTTTTGTTCGTTACTGTTAAAGTTTTATACATTTTTTAATACTTATATTTAAAATAGTAATAAAATAGTATCGCATTTCTTCGGTTTAATTATTCATTAACTTCAAAATTTTTTTTTATTGTTCAAAAAATATATATATAAAATACACAGGGATAGACCCTTCTTCATTGATATAAAACGATATGAGGTGTAGTTCTCTTTTGATCTATATCCTCATAAAATGTGATATTTGATCTATATCCAAGTTTCATATCAACTTTTTGGGTAAAATAACGGTTTGTGCTCTACATCCAACTTTTGAATTGTAAATTATTCATTATTATGCAGAGTAATTAATGAAAAAATATGCTTAATGAGTTTCACATACGAGTTATCAACGTTTAAAAACTATAAATTATATAAAAGTTAAATAGGTTTAAAGTTGAAGTGTGTATTATATTCAAAGTCGATTTCCCAACAAATAGGTTTTTGGATATAGGGCAAATAAATATTCACATGACGATATATATATATATATATATATATATATATATATATATATATATATATATATATATATATATATTATATATATATATATATATATAATATAATATTATATGTATATTTATATTTATATATATATATATATTATATATATATATATATATATGTATATTATATATATATATATATATATATATATATATATATATATATATATATATATATATATATATATATATATATATATATATATGTATATTTATATTTATATATATATATATATATATATATATATATATATATATATATATATATATATATATATATATATATATATATATATATTTATATTTATATATATATATATATATATATATATATATATATATATATATATATATATGTATATTTATATTTATATATATATATATATATATATATATATATATATATATATATATATATATATATATATAATGTATATCTACTTTCTCCTGGTGAAATGGTTACTATGGAAGTGAGACAAAATTATTTTTATTCCATGCAACTAACGTCCGAAACTCTGTTCGATATTTACTAATTAATTTGGTGATTGTGTACGTTCTGTAACTGAATTTAAGTTACTTGGTTGTTTGTGTGCTCATAACTGTGGCATTGAAAGATTCATTCATGAGTTTCGATAATTTACTTTGTTCCGATTTTTTTTTCAATGAAATATGATTTATTTCACATTTGTTTGCCAATTCAGTAGGTACCTATATTAAATTTTTTTTTAATAATCTGAAGAACATAGAAAATTATAAAGCGCAAAGAAAACAAAATTACAAGAAATCTCTTGAGCAGCAGTTCTCTGTCAATAAGGCCGTCTTTTCACCCCAATCTTTTTTTGTTACATACAATTCTCCTCAGGGAATTTGGAGCCACTCAAGCCACATGCCAAATTCTAATCCTTTTACTCAATCAAGTTTATGCCACCAGAACCCACTTTCTTAGCAGCAAATGCATCCACCTAAAAAGTTTCAACTCTCTAACTTACTTTATGAGTTTGAGGAAATTGCCAGTTCTAAAAAAATCGTTATTTTTTAAGCTCAATACACAATCTAAAGAGCCCTATAAGTTGAATTTCGGATATGTTGTTCATAAGTAACTTCCACGTCTTTTGGGCCTGCATCTCCATGCCGCTCCTTTGCTCAAAGTTTGAAGATGCAAATATTTTGACTGAAAGTAGCTAGACCAATAAGAATTTCATGAGGATTAAATGTCAGTTTATTTGTAGATTCATAGAGAGTACAGTTATCTTTCGAAATAAATGCAATTCGAATACTAACCAATGTTTAATGAAAACGTTTTTCAATTTCAGAAGAAATAAACTTGGAAAAAATGTATTTCCATTTCTAACTGATGACTTCAAATATTTCACGTAATTTAAGTATTAATTCTGTATATTCCATTCTAAGTAGAAGCAGTGAATATTACCTTAATATACAGGAGGTATAGATAGCTCGTCACAGAATTTTTTAACATCAAAAGTACCTATAACAAAATATTTTATGATGGTTAGAAACGGCGTTTCATAAAATTATATATCTTTATATCAATTTATGCTCTGTCTGAGGCTATCCATTAAATATATGATGTCAAAGTATTACCTAGGCTTAAGGTGAATTATGAAAGTTGAACTTCGGCTTTCATTTGTCTAACTGCCTAGTAACATGTTGAAATTACCAAACATTATAAAACTATGGAACTATATTTAGCAAAGAAAAATCCTTAAATCTTCAATATCGTAAATCATAATAATTGTTGTCACACAAACTTTAGCAAACCAAATAATACCGAGGGAAGAACCAGTAGGATCCCAAATTCTAATTTATTGAACACATTATATTCACAAATTCTAAATACACGTGATATACGGGTATTACCAAATTAGAGTAACATTCTGCTTTCACGTTTAATTAGACCTGAAGGTTATACAAAATTTAGAATAGAAAGTGAGAGAGACATCAAGACAATAATTGAGCTATGCAATCGTCTTTGTCAAACCAATCTTCCTCTGATTTAAACTTAAAATCCCTAGGTATTTACACTTTTAGCTTTTATTTTGAGTTTCTGGCTTATGCGAAAAATAACCATATTTTACAAAATGCGTTTTGCAACGCATAACTACAACAAAATTCAAGATTACACAAAATGAAATGACATGGAATAACATATTGCCACAAAAACTAGAATTTATAACTTTTAATTTAACGTGTTCTGATAAGAAAATAAGAGACAAATTTTCTAACGGTGAACAAATAGTGAAGTAGTGAGATCTAGCGGAGCGAAGCCGAACTTCAAATCAAAAAAGTCAGTTGGAACACAAATCAATAACAAGAAGGATAACGAAAACTGCCATCCTTATGCTTATGAATCCGAAATGAGGCACACTCTAGCGGGGAACTTTGGAAGCACATGAAAGTACAGCAACTGAAGGTTGGGAAATTTCTCCAGAGATAGCGCTTGCATGCCTTCCTTTGGTAAGCATTCATCAAAAACAACTAAATATCCAAATTTATTCTATAATTTTTTAATATTCTTGAAGAACATCTTGAGTTTTCGTTCTGAATTTCTATGTATTATTCAATAACAGATTCGATATATGTTGATCCAAGTCAATTGGTATAATAATATTGCATAAAAACACGTAAGTATTCAATTATATACCTACCTACCTCATATTTAAGATATTTTAAATATCGTACCTATCATGGAAATATAACTATTCCAGAAATATAGCTACATTCGTATGAGTGGTAGTCGTCAATAATATTCATATTTTCAAGTATACCTAATACATAAAACTTCTTAAATTGTGAAGAAACTTTCTCGACTTGATCATCCAGGCCCTTTTGAAATTGCTAGCGTTATGAGTAGAGTGACCTACTCTCCAAAATGTTATTTTCAAACTGAGGCCTAATTATAGAAAATAAATCGAATTTTGGAATTTCCTTTAGATTATCAATATCACAAATAGTAATATAAATATTGTTTTTGCTCAATTGAAAAAATCACAGAATAAACCTGATTTCATTTCAGCGACACTACCTATCCAATAAATTGACTGTAGAATTAAGAAAATTATCGCTCTCAAGCTATGATCTATGTATTCCATATTTGTACTGTAGTATTCGAAGATTCAGACTTGCAATGTATATACTGCCATTAATTACAATCAGATGTGCTGAACGTAACAAATAAAGAAGAATTTATTCTATGCGAAAGAAATACTAAGTTATATAAAACATATTTCTTTAATTGAGCCATATGAATCACAGCTTCATATTCGAAGT
The DNA here is from genome assembly GCA_030704885.1 of Cynegetis impunctata. Taxonomy (NCBI): domain Eukaryota; kingdom Metazoa; phylum Arthropoda; class Insecta; order Coleoptera; family Coccinellidae; genus Cynegetis; species Cynegetis impunctata. The sequence goes on along the minus strand of JARQZK010005106.1, from coordinate 399,860 downwards.
CATCTATAGCTATGATAAAGTTTCATATTTCTATATGAAACTAATGTGATACTCCCCATTTGCAAACAACAGAATGACGAGGACAATAATTACTTACTATGTTGATGGTGCAAAATTAAGCGTCCTATTTTGCAGGAGGTCCTCGAAGCTTTTATGCTGATAGTAATAATGATTTTCAGCCCGAATAATGAGGGAATAACATTAACAGTTATACTGGATATACCTTCAGATTTGCAGAATCATTGTGAATAACAAAATAAATTACAAATTTCGCACGTTATTTAACCTACCACGTTGAAATTTATTAATAGCGGTTAGTTTTAATTTCACTGTACAATCTATATAGGGTCGAAAATGTGTTGAAAGCTGGTATAAATAATTATCTCAAAGGAATCTGTCATAGTTTACAGAATTTGGATTGATCACACATAGAAATAACATAAAACTCTATAGTTTTCGGACTTATTCATTTGAAATATATTGAACTCGCTGGTTTAACGCTCCGTTATTCCTTTAAAAGTTCTGTTCCTTTAAAAAAAAACAAAAATTTGCCCCGTATAGATTTTGGAAGCTGTCAATAATAATGGTACTCAAACTAGTGAGCCTTGTACTTAGGTACGCTGGCTAGTATTTGGGAGGACCCGGGTTCGAACTCCTGGGTCGACTAGTCTGCCATAAGTTTTTCTCAGAGGTTTCCTCAAGGCTTAAAGTAAGTTACTGCTTGCATACTTACAAGGTATGCCAGTATTAATTCTCTGAACCCTACCCACACTTCCTATGTTCCATAAATATCCCGCCTCGCCCATATTTAATGCACTTCTACATTCAAGTGTATCCTCTGATCTAGCTGAAGGAGTTAATCCCAACCTCAAGCTGCCAGCCTCCCTGACACATACTTCAGGGAGGAATGAAACACGTGTGTTTCTTTCCTTTTTTCTATGGTAAGACTTTTCTACTGTGTTCCACACATGGTAGTTCGAACCTATGCTGGGCAGGATAACTATCCACAAGGTCCATTTTTCTGTATAGCACAGTTTTCTCCTGCATTGAATAAAATTCTTCAGGATAGTGACACTCAAGCATGGAATGTTTGATATCGTTAGATCTAGCATAGTTTTTAGGGGATTGGAAATTGAACCATTACTTTCATGAGTCTGTGAACTTGCGATAAAATGTCCAAAACGATTAAACACATCCTGATGTCATCTAAATTTTTTTTTGTGGTTTATAACTAGACATATAATTTATAACTATTCTCTGCTTTCTATTCAAATATTTTTTAAATACTAGCTGGAAATTTCCACATCGCCGTTTGGCTTATGTATCTAATACAGTGGCGTAAATAGGAGGGGGGATCAAGGGGATCAATCCCCCTAAGCACTAGCACTTCTTTTGCCATTATGTATGCAATTATATAAAAATTATCTAGATACATTTTCGTGACGTCTGTGCAATAGAGTATTCTATAATTTCCGAGCTTCGAGCAGGACTACCAATCAGAAGCCACGAAAAGGACGCTCGCTATAATTATGGACACATCGAGCACATGTGAAGTAAATACCTACTCATAATAATTTTAACATCATAATAAACCAAGAAATCGAATCGTTTTTCTTATTTTTGGTGAAGTAAGTAGTAGTTTTGAGCATATTCTATTCAATGTTTTATTAGTGAGTTTAATTAGTCACTATGAGCAAAAAACATGTTTGAAAAAGTTCAAAAGGCTCTAATGAAAAATTTTTATTTCCAAAGGAAGAAGTCAACCAAAATCTCCTCTGACGTCATTTCTTTGTAAATTGTATACTATACCTACTATTAAACAAAACTACTCGGGCTTTTGTTGAATAGTGTATAGTGTTATATCTAAAGCACGAGCAGTTTTGTTTAATAAAGTAGTATAAAATTTAAAAAGAGAAGAGTTGCGAGGAGGTGTTGGTTGACTTCTTCTTCCGTAAATAAAATTTTCAATATCAGCCATTTGAGCCCTTTTAAACACGTTTTTTGGTACTAGTGATCAATTAAATTCCTTTTTACATTCGAGGAGCGTGAATTCTGCTCATAGAAAATTAAAAATCGATATTTGATATTTCAAATATTTCTGAATCTAGAGTAGATATCAAAATATTTGCTTCTTGAAAATTAGGACTAGCTCTTGGCTTCGATTGTCAATTTAATCACTCCTTAATATTTTGAAGTTAAAAAAAATTGCCGAGTCAGTAAACATTTCGTGTGATGGTGTTCAATCAATTTCTGGACTTCTACATCATGGATCTTGGAAAGAGATTTACTAATCAGGAGAATATATTAGCAGGATTTTCGGTGCTTTCCAATCATGATTTATACAAAATTGATAAAGCAGCTGATAAATTCATCAAAACTGAGGAGTTCCATCAAAAATTTCTCACCACCACACCTGCTGTTCTCGAAAAAATGTTTCCGAATATCAATATGTTGGTCAGAATATTAGCTACGTTGCCGGTATCGACGTTTGAAGCGAATAAGAACGAATCGAAGACGCACGATGAGTTTGTAATGACCCTTCTGCCTATATTAAATTCATTGCAAATTATAAACTCATGTTTGTCTCATTTTTTGTTATTGAATGGTTTGGCTACTCTGGCAATTCATCGTGACATTGGAATCACAACTGATGAAGTCAAATGAATTGTCAAAAACACGCCAAAAACTTGAAATTTATTTTTTCCAATTTAATTAATTTGAATTTTCTGCAATTTAAATAAATTTTTCTGCTTATTCTGTACTACATGAAAGATTATTTTCATTCTTCTAAATTTAACCTATGGAAGAAAAACTCATGGAATTTTACACTAAGTCATATCCCTCTCAACGCAAAAAGCTATCTACGCCACTCATCTAATAATTAATCTGATATATATTTTGTAGAAATAAAACAACAAGAAAACGAATATATAATTTTATCAAGAAAATATTATTTTTCATTGGATTTTCATTATCGTTTCCGTGAATCAGAATCGATTTATTTTGAATCGCGTGGGAGAAAATTCATCTAACATAGCCGTGAACGTTTCTAACTGATCATAATGATGAACGAGAATTGAAAGTGTGATAGCTGTTTAATCTTCATATATAATTTCAAAAGGTGTACCTATGTACATACTATAGAAAATTGACTTGATTTTTATAAAAACTCACAATAAAATATGAAAAATCATTATATAACTTTTATTTCTACGTGATCTGCTAGCCAAATATATGATTTCAAATAGTCAGTGAATCAAATTTCATTCAAGCCAATTTTAGGTTTTTTGGGCATTTATAAATTTATATTACCTAGAGAAAAATATTAACAGTGTTGTACTATAAAGCATTTGCCCTAAAATTAATTTTGATAAATAAGAAAGATAGAAAGCCTGTAGGTGGTAAAAGTGGAGTATATCAATTAATCGACTGTGATGACTAAAGGATTCTACGTCGGTCAAACATTGAAACCAGAGTAAAAGAACATCCAAACTCCAGGTACTATACATTGCACTGTTGATGTTTCCGAACACTGCGCTAGAAACAATCTCATCATAGACTTGGAGTCTACAGAATTATAACCTGCAGTTAACAATGGAAAGACATTGGATATTCTTGAAGCAATAAAAATATACCTAGAAATCTCTCATTCTTAGTGAACACTTGATATTTAATATGTGACACATAAAATTTAACGTACTTTTTCATGATGACAAAGTAGGAATAAAAATTCTGGGGTTGCTAGGATAATATATATACACAAGATATGAGAAAGTAATTAAGTCTTAAAAACTTTTGATAGGGCGAGTAACTCGAAAATTTGTAAAGTAGATTTGTTAAAATACCGTGAAATTTTGCCAAGCCTTGAATTCAAAAATACCTTATCTTTGAATAAATATTAAAACATGTTTAACAAGAAGTTCAGCAAACTATCAATCAACAATGTATACATAATTATATATATATATATATATATATATATATATATATATATATATATATATATATATATATATATATATATATATATATATATATATATATATATATATATATATATATATATATATATATATATATATATATATATATATCGAATTCGTGACTTTCTCAAATATTTTTTCAAATGTTCAATCTATTTTTTAATGTATATATTATTATATAATTCAACGAATCAAATTGTATGAGAAGTAGACGCAATCATCTCAAATGGCCAAAAATAAAACAAATTTATGAATACTTGTATTAAAGAAGTTTTCAACCTTGAGTTCAGAATTTTAAATGCATTCCTGCCATAGTCTCATGTAACCAAAGACTACATATTACTATTATGAAAACAGACGCATAATAGATAAACAGAAAATCTGTCCATTAGTCTAGTCAACAAGTTCAAAAACGTGTTAATTCTTGGTAAAGCTCCTAAAAATATGAGCGAAAGCTCATTCGATTCGGAATAACGTCTAGAAAAATGTATCTCGAGAATTTATTAGCACGTAAACAATTGCAATTGTTATTAACAAATTAAGATGCACAATATATGGCATTTTGTTTTTCGTTGATAACTCATAAACTATTGATATTCAAGAAATTTTGAAAGAAGATCCTCAAAGATGAGGAAATTTACAATAAAAAAGTTTGGACTCCCGGAACTCTACCTATGTTATTTATAATTTTAATTTAATGCCGAAAATAGGGCTCCGCGCGGCCATTGAGCTATGGACGCTTTGCCGCTAAAGCGAGTGCACCACATAAAATAATTTTGTTATAGTAACAAATGTTAATTTAAAAATTTGAATAAATTATGGTATCATCCAGATACTTGAACGAAGAAATACAAATTGGAAAACAATTTTTAAGTGAATTTTTCAGAAAGTTATACTATTGTTTATTAACAATTTTTTTCCAATCTCCCTTTTCATGAATAACAACATAAAAGTTTGAATGATTGACCTAACAATTTTTGGCTCCGTGGAGCCCTTGCTATGTATATACTTAACAAGATCATGCAATAAAATTTTTTTAGAGTTTATTATTTTGTTTATAGTATTTGTTTTAAGTTAACAAAAAATGAAATTTTCTGGAAATGTTGTTAAAAAAATTTTATTCAACAAATAATATATTATTTTCGTTTATGTATCCAAGAAATTTTCTGGAAATGTTGTTAAAAAAATTTTATTCAACAAATAATATATTATTTTCGTTTATGTATCCAACAATAGGATCGAATGACTGAAAAATTTTTTTTGAAATAATTTGTTAAGATATTGCTTATAAACAAATAGACAAGTTTAATGTTTTTCGAAAAATTTTTTTTACCATTTTATTGACTTGGCTAAATAATGATTTAAACAAAAAAAATTTCCATAATTTTTTTTTTATTGTTTATAACTAATTTTTTTATATTTCGATTGTTTAAATAATTATTGAAGAATTTATTTTCTCTTAAAAAATCATAGTTGGCATTTATTCATAGGTTAACAAAAAAAATAAATTTTTTCATCAATAATTCCATTGTTTATTAAATTAACAATTTGTTATAAACAAATTCTATAAACCGTTATATTTTTTCTCTCAAGCTAAAAAAATCAGAAAAACAGCCATCTATATGAAAGTACTAAAAAATATTTTTTCAATTTTTTAAAATACTTTTAAATATTACACGACTTCGAAGTTGCACCGGTCATTCGATTTGTCAAGTAACAAATTGATATAATTTATTAACTATTAGAGATACGATAATGCCATTCAGTTGGTTTTTATGAAGGATTAATTAAACTTTCAAATCACTTAAAGACCAAGTTTATAACAATTGTTTATCAGCTACTATATCTATTTGTTTATAAAAATTTGAGAATTTATTGTCTTTCTCGTATCTCTTATGACTTATTAATTGTTCAATAATGAAAACACAGCTATGAATTTCGGAATAATTTTGTTCATTAATAAAATATCTACCAATCAATCTTAGTTTTTGCGGCTTCCAACTCATGGTTCTTCTATAATAACTATTTATTTAAATTCATTTTTTTATCAAATTATGAGAAAGTCAAGAAAATCTCAATTTTTTATAAGCAAATAGATATAGTAGCTGATAAATAATAGTTATAAACTTGGTCTTTAAGTGATTTGAAAGTTTAATTAATCCTTCATAATAACCAACTGAATGTCCATTATCGTATCTCTAATAGTTAATAAATTATATCAATTTGTTACTTGACAAATCGAAACTTCGAAGTCGTGTAATATTTAAAAGTATTTTAAAAAATAGAAAATATATTTTTTAGTACTTTCATATAGATGGCTGTTTTTGTAATTTTTTTTAGCTTAAGAAAAAAATATAACGGTTTATAGAATTTGTTTATAACAAATTGTTAATTTAATAAACAATGGAATTATTGATAAAAAAATTTTCGTATTTATGGTGTACGACAATGAAGATAACGAATTACATTTAGACCTGACACTTGTGAATAATTAATAGATAATTTATCTTCTATGGTTACAGAATGTTCCTATGGTTTCATAAGGATATTCATCGAATCTTTTTGGATTCGATGAATTTGACTCTACGTACACCATAAATACGGAAAATCTCAAATAACTCAGAAATTATTGAATTTAGGAGCACAATTAGGTAAAAAAACTATCATTATTTTTCTTCGCAGAATCCAACGCAAACATAAAAAAAATGGGTTCTAATTTGAAAAACAGAAATAATGGCCAATTTTTGATCACCATTTTCGACACAAAATTTGAAACACCCTGTGATGATATTTCCAAAATTCATGAGATGCATGACCTTTCCACATTCTTCCTCTTCGATATTGTAAAAACGGTTTACGCTTAGGATGTTGAAAATAAAAATAATGAACATAATACTGACTACACATATTTGACTTTTTTTGGGGTTTTTTCCGTTATTTCGAAAACTATTCGAACAAATGCAATGGTGTCAACAGAAAGGTGAGCAGACTTGAATACTTGATCATATCAGGAACGAAAAACTTGAAAAAAAAATTATTTATGAAATTTATTTTTATTCCCTGTATAACCGGAAGTGCTTGAGCTCTGAAAATATTTTAGCTCTGTAGAGAATCTCGAGCAATATCATAATCCCAATTTTCAGACTTCAAATATGTCCAGTTCTCCAGAAACGTCTAATAGGCACTCGAACTTGAGACACCCTGTATATAAATATATATTTATTTATTTATTTATTTATTTCGTATGGCAGGAATACAGCTGTTTTAAAAAACATATATACATGTGTAGAACGGTATAAACGGTATACATACAGAGTATAAACAAGTTGAATATAACACAAACAAAGCAAGTAACTGAAACGAACAAAGTGAAACAT
>JARQZK010005106.1:385000-387500 GCA_030704885.1 Cynegetis impunctata | reverse complement strand
TGCAAAATGGCCATCTGCAAAGTATTCCGCTATACTATAATAAGATTTTTCAATCAATATGTGTTTAATGGTTTTCTTGAATTTTGACTCATTCAATCTCTTGATTTCATCTGGTAAGTTATTGAAAAATTTTATGCCCTTATAAGATGGGGAGACTTCAAATTTCGTTGTCCTATGTTGAGGTAGACACAATGTTTCAAAGTTTCTCGTACAATAATTGTGATAGTTCGACAATCCATTAAAACTTCCAATATTACGTTTCATAAACAACAGACATTTGTACATATAAATACAAGGGACCGTCAAAATGTGATGTTTGATGAAGAGCGGTCTACAGGAGGAAAGTGGGCTGATATTGAAGATCAGACGCATTATCCTTTTTTGTGCTAAAAATATCCTATCTACGTCAAACTGAAGCCCCCCATAACAAGATGTTGAATTGCAGATGACTGTATACCAAACTGTAATACACATCTAAAATTGACTTGGATGGCAAACACATTTTTGATTTATTTATAGCATAATAGGATGCATTCAACTTTTTACTCAATACATTAATGTCTTCATACCATCTCAAAGTACTATCGAGATGAACACCCAAAAACTTAACTTTTTCCGAAGAAGAAATTTTCACATTTCCCAACTGGAGTGTCAATGGAACAGTGTCCCTGATTCCGAAAGAAATAATCTTAGTTTTTTCCACATTGACAATGAGCGCATTAGCACTACACCAGTCCATGAAGCTCCTTATCAGTATGCTGCAGCAAGAAAGGAGTTCATTAATATTTCTAGATGCTACGGCGATAGATGTATCATCGGCAAATAGAATCAGTTTTATTAATTCATAAGAATTGAGATGTTCAGGTAAATCATTAACGAACAATATGAACAGAAGAGGCCCTAATACAGATCCCTGAGGGACACCAATATCGATACTAAATTTGCTCGAATATGAATCACCCACTCTGACGACCATTGATCTTTCCACCAGGAAACTATGCAACCACTCTAAAAAGATTCCTCTGAATCCCAAATTATATAACTTATTCATTATAAATGGTATAGACAAGCAATCGAATGCACGCGATAGGTCGAAAAACAGACCAGCGACACATAGACCACAAACAGCAGCTGTCTCAGTTGAGCATCCGGCTCTGAATCCATGTTGAGAACTTGTGATAATATGAAATTTATCTGAATAATCTACCATACGCTTCAATACCAATTTTTCAATAACTTTGGAAATAGAACTAAGGATTGAGATTGGTCTGTAGTTGACTATTTCATTTACATCATTACGTTTATGTACAGGAATAACGGTGCCCATCTTGAGTGAAAATGGAAAAATTCCAGTTGATATTGATTGATTTATCAGGTGAGCAAGATGACCTGCAACATACCCCGCAGAGACTATATATATATATATATATATATATATATATATATATATATATATATATATATATATATATATATATATATATATATATATATATATATATATATATATATATATATATATATATATATATATATATATATATATATATATATATATATATATATATATATATATTAATACCTTATATTTATTGTCTCATACAATTTTATCAGAGATATAAATGAAACAAAGATAGAGAACATGTCAGCAAATACATTTTGTTAGTCCCACGCGATAACAGTATTCCAGATACTCTTCCATGTTATAGGGTTCCATATTGACTAGAAAGGAGTAATCCCTCAAATTGCCTGCCGTTATCAAGTGGACTCTGGAGGGGTGTTTCAGTAAAACGTTGAATATTTTGATAAACATTTAAAATGGATTATTCTGTGACAGTGTTAGACCATATGGGGGCTAATGTACTAATTGACTCTTCTTGTGTTGTTGAGATTATTTTAGCTTTCGATGAGTTCCTTGTTGTCTTAGCCACACACACACACACACACACATGTACTCAGAATGGAGTAATCAGAATTCCATGATATAAGAGTAATTATTCGAATATCTCAAATATGTTACGAACTGTATATACTCGGATCCCGAGCCCGCCGATATATTGTACAATAATTCTATTCAAGTTAACGATCTGATTTAATGTACGTGTTCGTTTTTATATTCATTAACATCTATTATAGATTATATAATTTCAATAATCTACGCAGAAAAACCTTGAGTAGCTTATTGAACAGAACTTGCAACGAACATCATAGAAATAACAGAAATGTATTCAATATTTCAGAAAACTGAGCATGTTTCGCTTTAGTTCATAGCAAGCAAATCATAATTGGTAAGTCAATTAGAATGAAAGTTGAAAGGTGAAAGATAAGTGAATGATTATAAAAGCAATTTTTACGAGAGATGAATGATGGATGGGATAAGTTTTACCAGATGTTACATGCTGGACCTGGTGCAAGAACAGGAAGCTTTAAATTGCTTTCTCTCGTAGCGATATGTGACGTACCTATATATTTTAAAATCATACAGCTTTTAGAAACTGTG